>JAAGEH010000029.1:5128399-5231889 GCA_011751065.1 Lasiurus cinereus | reverse complement strand
ATATTTTTTTTTTTTTTAAAGAACATGGTGCAAAAATCCATGGTCTTCCTGTATACCAACAACAAACCTTCAGAAAAAGAAATGAAAACAAAAACAATTCCTTTTGCAATTGCAACCAAAATAATAAAATACCCAGGAATAAACTTAACAAAGAACGTGACAGACCAATATACAGAAAATTACAAAGCATTATTAAATGAGATTGCAAAAGATACAGTGAAATGGAAAAATATTCCATGTTTATGGATTGGAAGAATCAACAATCTGAAAATGGCCACATTACCCAAAGCAATATACAGATTTAATGTAATCCACATCAAAATCCTAATGTCATTTTTTGAAGAAATTGAATGAGAAATCATCAGATTTTGTATGCACCCACAAACCCCCCAAAAACCCAACCCCACCCCTGCTTGGGGGGGGGGAGTACACAAAGTGGAGGTATCATGCTATCTGACTCCAAATTATACTACAAGCTATGATAATCAAAACAGCATGATATTGGCAGAGAGACATACAGATCAAGGGAACAGAATAGAGAGCCCAGCTATAAAACCACATGCATGTGGACAGATAATTTCCTAAGGAGCCAGAAACATACAATGGAGTAAAAATAGTCTCTTCAATAAATGGTGCTGGGGAAACTGGAAAGCCACATGCAAATGAATGAAACTGGATCACACTTTGTCCCCTTGTACAAAAATTAATTCAAAATGGATGAAAGCCCTAAATATAAGACCTGAAACAATAAGTTACATAGAAGAAAATATAGGTACCAAACTTATAGACCTGGGTTGAAGAGAACATCTTATGAACTTGACTCTCAAGCAAGGGGAATAAAGCCAAAAATAAGTGAATGGGACTATATCAAAGTCAAAAGCTTCTGCACAAAAGAAACTGGCAACAAAATAGAGGCAGCCAACCAGAAGAGAGATGATAGCTGCAAACATTAGCTCTGACAAAGGTAAAATTTCCAAAATATATAAAGAACTCATAAAACTCAACACCAAACAAACAACCCAGTCAAAAGTGGGCAGAGGACCTGAAAATACACCTCTCCCAAGAAGACATACGGACAGCCAATAGGTATATGAAAAGATGTTTAACTTCACTAGCCATTAGGGAAATGCAAATCAATACGACAATGAGATACCACCTCGCACCTGTAAGAGTGACCATTATCAACAAGACAAGCAATAAAAAGTGCTGCAGAGATTGTGGATAAAGGGAAACCCTCATCCATTGTTGGTGGGAATGTAGACTGTTACAACCACTATGGAAAACACTCTGACAATTACTCAAAAAATTAAGAATAATGCTACCATACAACCTAGCAGTCCTTCTCCTGGGTATATACCTAAAAAAATCATGTATCTGAAAAGATCTATGGACCTCTAAATTCATTGCAGAATTATTTATGCTTACCAAGGAATGGAAACAACCAAGGTGCCCCTCGATAGAGGACTGGATAAAGAAGGTATGGTACAGCCCTGGCTGGTTGGGCTCAGTGGATAGAGCGTGGGCCTGTGTACTGAAGAGTCCTGGGTTCCATTCTGGTCAAAGGAACATGCCAGGGTTGTGGGCTCGATCCCCAGTGTGGGGCATGCAGGAGGCAGCCAATCAATGATTCTCTCTCATAGTTGATGTTTCAACTTCTCCTTCTCCCTTCCTCTCTGAAATCAATAAAATATACACTCAGTGGTCATATTATTATGATCTCTGAACGCATTATAATCTGGCCACTTAGTGTGTGTGTGTGTGTGTGTGTGTGTGTGTGTGTGTGTGTGTGTGTGTGTGTCTATGGTCTGTGCATGAATTTATGCATGGGTGGAGTCCTGCCAGCCTGGCCAGGGGGAGGGGACATGGGCGGATGGCTAGTCTGCCTACTGGTCGAACTCCCAGTCAAGAGGACAACTTGCATATTAGCCTTTTATTATATAGGATATATAGTGAGTGGCCAGATTGTTACACATTCAGAGAGCATAATAATCTGGTCACTCAGTGTATATTTTTTAAAAAGTGTGGTACATATACACAATGGATTACTTATTACTCAGCCATAAGAAAGGATGAAATAGAGCCATCTGCAACAACATGGATGTATCTTGAGAACGTTATGCTAAGTAAGTCAGTCAGAGAAATATATGATTTCACTAAGAATATATGATTTCACTCATATGTGGGATATAAATCTGAAACTCATGAATACAAACAGCAGTGTGGTGATTGCCAAAGAGAAGGGAGTGGGAGGAAAAGGGGTCCAAAGATAACATGACAGAAGTTTTGATTTTGGTTGGTGACCACATGGTGCAATATACAGACCCTGTATCATAGAAACCCATACCTGAAACCTGTATGTTCATGTTGATCAATGTCACCACAATCAATTTAATAAATAAATATAGAAATGCTGATAAAGATAAGCTTAAGCAATATCCTTTAGCCTAAGAATTTTCTGATGGGGAAATGTGCATTGTAGATTTCAAAGTGGGGGGGCAGGGATTAATGATGTAGCATTCCCCGACTTGTTTGACCATGGAACCTTTTTCTGAATAGAACATTGACTTGGCATACAATGTGGAAAATATTAGAACAGGTATTTTCATGCAGTGCCTGTAAACACTGTGAATACGTTTGGAAAAGGATTTGTTTCAATTTTATTGTGTGAATGTGTCAGGAATTTCTGATTTCAAAAAAAAATGGCAGCAATTCTTACACAACAGTTTTCTTGTACTGTGAACTTAAAGATAAAGAAATTGTAATGGCCAGGCTTATTCATTTTACATCCATTATGTATATATTTTAAAAATGACTTTGGAGACTACCTAACAAAAACTATGTGAAACAATGCTGACTTCCACTTACAATAAATGATGCTTTCCTTCCTCAAATAGGTTTTATTGTGACCAGATACACATTTGATTTGAATGATTATATACTTCAATTTTCATTCATGATTACAGGGACTGTAAGAAGTTATAACTGCCTTGCAATGAAAAGATACATAGTGGGGAAAAAATAAAATCTCCTAGTCTCAAACTAGTTTAATAATAAAAAACAAAACAAAATCAGGGACACCAAAAACAAAACAATAACAATAAGATAAAAAAATAATTATCTATGAGAAAGTTTTTACATGTACGATAAAAAGGCACTGTGAGGGCACTTAAAGGGCCTTGCCAGATTTTACAATCAAGAATAGTACTTGGCATATAGTAGCTTAACAATTATTCATTGAAAACTAATGAACAGAAAAGGGGCATCATTATACTCCAAGGCCATCGGGAGTTCTTATTCTGAAACAAGCATTACGGAGGATGGTGGCAATGCAAAACGAAGGAGCATAAATGCTAAGAACGTTTGGCACTGAAATAGTCATTCTTTCATCTATTCCCTTTTCCTCACTGTCTCCCAGAAACTCTGCATGTCACAAAACAGCTCCCTAAATGCAATTGGGAGAGTTCCACGTTGCAGTTTTATCTATGTCTCCCTGAACATTAGATACTTTATCTATGGAAGGGGAAATATACAAGAGAATAAAAGCGGGGCACTATCTAGAGATATGGTAACAAGATTGGAAAAGCATCTCTAAAAAGAACAAGGAAAATTGCAATCTAACTGGAAATACACTGCTATATTTTCCTTGGTATCTAATATTCTCAGGCTTCTGGATGGTATTAACTGATAAACACTAACTACTAGGAACTAATTGTGTTTTGATGCATTCTAGGCTTAGTAAAAGGGCTTAAGCTTGGGGTTAAACTTCAATATAATTAGAATATACTTGTCTTAAGATGTAATCTTTACATTTTAATTTTGTAATGGGGACTTCAAATCAGCACCACAATGTAAATAACACAGTCAAGAGTAATTGTTTAGACAAATGATTTTAAATGTATCTTTTGGACAAAGGACAAATAAGATACACATCATTTTCACATATTTTCTCCTGCTTTCATTTGTACAAGTACAATAAAGCAATTCAAGGATAAGATTAGAAGCTCTTATCACAACTATCTGTGGGTAAGTGCTTCAATGCAATGTAGTGCTCAATATCATTTGTCAGGGCAGGCTTAAGTGGCTCAGGAATGGAATCCCCTCCTTCTACTCCATGATACTCATCTATCTTCTTTGTTCAAGGCTATGATCTTAGCCAGACACACTACTTTTCCCCTTTTATTTTTTAAAATATATTTTTATTGTTGACTGTTATTACAGATACCTCCCTTTTCTCTTCCTTTCCTCTTCCTCCCAGTCCTTCCCTCCCTCCAGGTTTTCACTACCCTATTGCCTGTGTCCATGAGTTATGGATATAAGTATGTAAGTTCTTTAAGCCAAACACAGTATTAAATCTGCCCAGCATTTACTAAATAAAGCAGAATTTTTAGACGTTTTCATACTGATTAATGTCCACTTTGTTACTGAGAGCTAGAATAAAGGAAACCGCTTTTATAAGTCTATAATAAATGTCTTAACAAATGTGTCCAAATACTCAAAAACCCCTTACTTTTAAGTAGCAATGGGTGGGCAAAAAATATATTATGGTAAATTCACCAGTGGAATAAGTAATAGTATGGTGGAGTTAACTGTTTAGCTTTTCACCTTCAGATTTTTTTCTAAGAAAGCATCTAATTTTCACTGATATTAAAAATTAGTTTTTATATGCATTGAACATATTGTTTTGTCATTTAGATTAATCACTGTTGTTTTACAAGCCAACTAGGAATTAAGGAGTATGGACATATATAGATACATATAATACTTAGCTGTTTTTAAATAATAAAAGTTTATTTTATAAAGGGTTTTCCCATTAGATGTCTACAAAATATTTCTAAAACAAATCCCTGGATATCAGCTATACTTTAAGGGTCCAATTCAATTTTATCTTTTATTAATAATACATCTGTATGATGGGGCATTGTTCTATATAATGGTGACATTGTTATGTCCTCACTAAAGACTGGAACTACCTTCACATATTTTCCTATGATGGGTCATATTGAAGCATTAGTTAAATGTCTTCATAGATCCATAGTAACACACATAGATTTATTAGACTAACAGATTCTAAATAATAAAATGGTGTTTGGTCGTGTTATTTCTAGTCCAAATCAATAGTTTAGTATTTTCTTGGAAATATGTGAATTGGGCAAATGTTAATATTGGAATCATCATATTTTTTCATTTATCCTATATGGATAGACATTTTAATAGGGCTATGAGTTGTTGCAAGATAATTGTGGATTTTCTCTTTAGACAACCTGCTTTCTAAATTCTTAAATATAAAATGTGAAAAGATGGCATCTGACATTATTTTTGCACTGCATTTAGGGTCATGACAAAATAAGAAGAAAATTAATCATCCCATATCTTTCATACAGAGTTAACAGTATAGTCCTGAGGCAATATAATAAAGTGAGGAGAGTTAGGCTTTGAAGTTACATGGAATTTTTTCCATTTAGAACTTCATACGAACATGATCAAAATGTAAGGCATTTCTTGTTTTTAACCTGAAAATGAGCCTTGATGTTAACACATTCCAGGTGTGTCATGTTTTTGCCATGTGGCCTTAGGCAAGTTCTTCAGACTCTGAGACTGAATCCATGATCATATTAAAAGGTGTGTGAATAGAATAGGCTACAGATTTAAAAAAAAAACTAATCTCAGTTACAGTTTTTCAATCAAACTCTGGTCTGAACATCTGTATCATTTTAAGATTTCAAATATCATTTTTATGCTCCATCCCAAAGCCTATAATGAATAGTTTGGATCTCCTAACTAGAAAATATAAGACCTTTAACTGCTACAATGTGGAGGACTAGGCATATTTCTACATTATCTAGTAAACTTTTTTTTATCAGTTTTTATGAAGAAGGGAGGACAGAGATTGTATTAGGAGAGATTTAAAGTGTCTGCCAAGCCCAGCCAGTGTTACTCAGTGATTGAGTGTCAACCTATGAACCAGGATGTCATGGTTCAATTCCTGGTTGGGGCACATGCCCGCGTTACAGACTCGATTCCCAGTGTGGGGCATGCAGGATACAGCCAATTAATGATTCTCTCTCATGGATATTTCTATCTCTCTCTCCCTCTCCCTTCCTCTCTGAAATCAATAAAAATATATTTTTTAAAAATAAAATGGCTTCCAAGGCTCAGTGACAACAAAATCTATGGTGGATAGTTTCTCAAAGCAGTTGTCTACATGGACATTCCCAAGGACTATCACATCTCTGTTTTAAAAAAGTGATATTGGGCTGAATAAATATTGTTTAAGGCCCTACTGATTCTTTCCTTTTCCTGTCTCCGTAAAAATAAAATCTCATTTTTGAAGGGCCAGAAAACTGCTAATCTCTTATTTAGTTACTAGAGGCCTGGTACATGAATTCGTGCATGGGTGAGGTCTGACCAGCCTGCCCCTTTTGGGGCTGAACAGAGCCAGGCCGGCCAAGTGGAGGGACCACAGGCAGTTGGCCAGCCGTCCCCACTCCCAATTAGGGTAGGGGTCTGATTGGGGCCACAGTGTGCATTAAAGCAACCAGTCATACTGGCGTTCCAGTTGATTGGCTTTTATATATGTAGATAGATAGATAGATAGATAGATAGTACATCCTATTCTTTTATTTTTTAAATCTAGGAAATCATATGAATGAAAATGTGAATTAGGCTTAGTCCCAAATGCTATTTGTTTTAATAACCCCTCCCATATCACCCATAATTCATAATAAATAGGCCTCATTGAGAGTTCATTTGATCTCTGTAAATAATTCAGTTTAAAACAGTATGGAAGATTTACTCCCTTAAAATCACTATTTTAATGTTATTGAAATGACAATAAGTAATTTTACATCTATAAAGAACTTTACAGCTTCAAAAGAAAATGAAATCCATTATATTTTCCTCAAAAAGTTCACATTTTAGCATCAGTGATCATGAGTGGCTCTCTTCTATATCATTATACTTATATTCATTGTCTATTTTAAATTCATAAATCCTCTACGTTTTATTCTTGACCTCTAAAATAAGTTGAATAGGTCAGAAGAACAATTATTATTAGTTCAAAATGTGGTCATCGAGGATGTATTGTGTACCATGCACTATAACATATAAGTAATTTTAAAGAGATCTAGTTTTAATTAGGGGTGATTCTATTCCCCTTTTATATGCATTTGTATGAAAATAACAACAATTCTCAAAGTAGCCAGTTGCTGGTTCTGTGCACTACATTTTTCCCACAACCCCCTTTGAAACTTCCCCAACTCTCCCATCTTCAAAACAGTGAAGATGCTTTACAGTTTTACAAAGAACATGAAATCCATTATTTGTTCCTACTTAACAAGAACAGTTTGGTAACATTTTAAATACTACCAATGTGTTCAGAAGAAAATAGTACATATATAGTGTTTAATTGCATTTGCCTGATTACTAATGATGCTGAGAAGTTTCTGCCTGTTTATTGGCTTCTTTGATTATCTGTTTAAACATATGCACTATTTTAAAATTAGGTTATTTCTTATGAAGTAGAAAATAGAATATTCAGAATAGTAATCCTTTTAAATATGTATTATACAAATTTATCCATTAATAAAATGTATTTTATATATCCATTAGTTTTGTTATTTGGGGTTAGTAATTATTCTTTTTAAAATAACGGCTATCTATTTCTTGGACAATCATGAATATGATTATTTTAGTCATTTTTCCCATTATGATCATTTCACCTAGAATAATTTTATATCTGGAGTGCTAATTCATTATCTGTTTCATTTTTAAAATTTTAATTGGTCATTTTTGGTAAATGGAAGACACTATTATTTTTTTTAAATATGACAAAGTATCTTTAGTCATATTACAACTAGGGCTCTTTCAATAAATGAAAAGAGGGATGAAAGAGAGCGAGGGAAGGGGAGAGAAGGCCATATGACAAAGCAAGCAGAGTAAGTAAAAAAGATGTGATGACAAAGAAGCATCGAAGAGACTGTCAAACTACAGCAGAAAGACTGGGGAGGTTTGGGTGGGGTTGGGGGGAGGTAAGAGATCAAGGAAGGACTTGTATGAATGCATATAAGCATAACCACTGGATGCAAGACACTGGGGGGGGGGCGGGTTGAGGGCAGGTGCGGGGTGGGGGGGAGTTGGTGAAACCAGAAGAAGGTCAATGGGGAAGAAAAGGAGACATATGTACTACTATTTATAATACTTTAAACAATAAAATAAATATTTAAAGAAAGTAATGTGCAATACATGTTTATAGAAAGGATCCAAGTGAAATAAAGTGATATCTGTTTTCTGAAGGAAAAAAAAAAAAAGAATGATGTGATGATGCTATGTTGCTGCTTGGAAGATGGGAGCGGGGACCAGGAGCCAAGAAATGCAGGTGGATTCCAGAAGCTGGAAACGGCAACAAAACACATTGTTCCCTGAAGCTTCCAAAAGAGATGCAACCCTGTTCATACCTTGATTTAATTCCATGAAACCTATGTTCCAATTCTGACCTATAGATCTCTGAGATGATGGATTTTTGTTGTTTTCAGCCAGTAAGTTTGTGGCAATTTATCACAGCAACAATACTGAAGCTAATATACTAGTTTACTCAGCTCCAGCCTCCTAAAGGCCAGAGCCTGCCAAAAGATGTGCTCTCCGGTCTCCCTCTTACACATCAATTGTCCCAGTGAGCCTACTTCCAGTTAACATCCCTCATGAAGAGCCATGTTAGTCCTATAGACCCACAGAATAAAAATTCCAGAACACCTGTTCCTACTTCCACGTCCTGCTTCCAGCATACCGTGCACTTAGATCTGCCTGCTGCACTGTGCACATTCATTTCTGTTTTGTATTTGGTCTGGAGGGGTTTACTTTGTTGGAATATGTGTTTTTTTTTAAATATATTTTTATTGATTTCAGAGAGCAAGGGAAAGGGAGAGAGAGATAGAAACATCAGTCATGAGAGAGAATCACTGATTGGCTGCCTCCTGCACACTCCCTATTGGGGATGCAGCCCACATCTTGGGCATGTACTCTTGATTGGAATAGAATCTGGGACCCTTCAGTCCCCAGGCCGAAGCTCTATTCACTGAGCCAAACCCGTTAGGGCAGAATATATTTTTAATCTATTTTTTAAATTTTATCTATCATTGCTATTAGAACATTAGTGATGACGTTTTATTGACACTTTTATGAAGTCAGTTTTATAAAGTAATACTTGAGGCTGTCCTACCGTTCTAGTAGCAATAAATGCGTACATTTATAATTTCAAGTCCCTTCCTTTTATTCAGTCTAGTAAGCTTTTGCAGTCATTGTGGTTATTTACCACTTCCAATGTCCCCTGGGTCTTAAAATGCCTTTTCATTGTTCTATACTCTTAAAAATCACAGAGGAAATCAGCAGCTACTGGTCAGCTGAATCACCTTTGAAGGTGCCTTCTATCAGTTCTAGGACACTGAGTTTCCTGCTGTGCCCAAAAGATAGAACTCTTCTCCTCACAGTTCTAATAAAGGAACCCACATCAGCTTAAAATATACAAGCTGCTGATAAGATTAAGACTAATATTTAAAGGAAAAAGTTTAAGGATAAAGTCATGACCTTTACTGTAGATATGAACAGTAAAGGTCATGCATTAGATACAGGATCGCCAGTTTCACAGCTTTGTGTTTTTTGTTATTGTTGTTAGTTTCACAGCTTTGAATCCATAAACAACATTAGCACTATAGGCATGTAAATTGCTAATGCCTCCTAATAAGGAAGCCAAATAGGAGCTGAAACTTGTGTGAAAAGTTGACCACCCCCCCCACTCTCCCGCCCCCGCCCCCAAACAAAGTAGCTAAGAGCCTGGAGTTGAATTTCTACTCTTCCTGCTCAGAGATCTCATAAAAATAAGTTTCACTTAAAAGGAGCTCTCAAAAGTAAGCATTTAATCATTAGTCTCAATTTAAGTTATAGTTGAAAAATAATGTGCAATGAATATGCTAACTGCAGGGAACAGCATTAGAATTTTACAATCTGAAAAAATAGAAGTGAGTATCCTAAACTTCTTTTGCTAATACTGTAATAGCTCCTACCTAAAATCTGACTGGTAGATTACTAAGGAGATAATATATCTGGAAAACTAGGTATAATATCTGCAAGTAACCATTTATTAACATAGAATATTTTCTAAAACAGCTCTGAAGAACAGCTTTCATTTAGCTTAGTTATTAAAATTCTAGATAATTTATTATCTATCTGCATCTCTAATTTGGATTGATATAAATAGTTCTATATTTCTATAGATGTTTATCATGATGCCATGTTTCTTAAGTTTTATAAAGTAAGACCACTTCATTTAAAATTCTGTTTTAATTGATTTGAGAGAGGAAAGGAAAAAAGGGGAGGGTAGGAGGGAAGGAGGGAGAAAGAGAAAGAGAGAGAAACATCAATGATGAGAAAGAATCATTGATTGGCTATCTCCCACATACCCAGCGTGGAGGATTGAGCCCACAACCCTGACTGGAAATAGAATCATGACCCACTGATTCCTAAATCCACGCTCATCTATTGAGCCATGCCAGCTGGGCCCGGCCGTTTACTTCTATATTATAATCTATCCCATCCTGACGAACACATCATTTCATTTACCATATGGTGCACTGTAATTGCTGTGATGGTCATGTTCTATCTGTCATGTTCTATCTTTCCAGTAGTATCAACTACTTCATCCATGCTGCTCCCAATAATGAATGCCCTGCCATCTGTTTTTCTGATTGCCATTAACGATAAAAGTGAGATTTATAGGGCAGCACAAAATGTGGGAGTTTCCCAAGAAAGAATCTTGGGACGAAAAAAGAATAACCATAGGAAGAAGACACGTTAATCCTCGAATTCCCAAATTAGCAGTACAAACAGGTACAAATACTAGAGAGTATGACATGTAAATGTAAATATTTATGTATAACTAATAGCTCTACTTTCTCAAAACTCGCCTTTTGGTCTTATATTATCAAAATTTGTGTACCATTAATGCTTTTTTTAAATTAATGTCTTTATTCTTTATATATGTCATCAGATTACTGTGATCATTTTATTTTCCCTATTGTCAAGTTCAACACTTTATGCTTCAAATAAAAGGGGACTTGCTAAGCATCCCCAAATGCTCATACATTTTTGGCCCTTTTCTTGCCTAAGAGCCTTCTAATATTTTCTCAGTAGTCTAGCACCCACGAATGATCTGTCTCCCTTCTACCAAGCCCTTCCTTCAGAAACAAAGAATTCAGAGCTAACCTTTTATCTTGAGATTTAAGTAAATATAACTACCTCTCCCATAGGTAGCTGCATTATAAACCTATCCATTAAAGAACATAAATGTATTGTTGTTTTCACAAATACTCCACTCATTGGCTGGCATTTGGTTGCTTTTCTTATAAAAGGGACAACTTTCTAAATATCCCGAAAATTAGATAGAAATTTATTTGTCACCAATTTAGTTTGTTTGAAGGAGGCCCTACACATACTAAACACATTGGCTTTTGATTATTTGCCACTTATGAAAAAAATTCTTGGTGTTCACGAGGCAGAGTAAGTAACCCTGTATCAAGGACACCATTAAAACATGCCTAAGCTTTCTCCAGACCAAATGAATTAGAAGTAGGGGTTGGGTTTAGGTTTCAACCTTTAATTAAAAGCTCCACAAGATATTCTGATGCGCAGCTTGAATTGAAAACCACTGCTCTATGGAATACAGAGTATATTTTGTTGAGAAAAACAATATATGTATATATAGGCACGCGCGTGTGTGTGTGTGCGCGCGCACACACACACACACACACACACACACGTTTAAGCCATTGACTAATTTTTTAAACCAAGTATACGTTTCATCAAGTAGTTCCTACATCACAGACTCATATCACAACATACATTCAGTTTTGATATTAAACTATGACTCTTAAGAGTTTATGAGATTATATTAACTTACTTAGATGTGTAACTATTGTTTTCTTACCAACAGGTACCATACAGAGATGAAGAGAAAATCAGCCATAATGGAGTTTTCCAACTCATTTCAATCACATATTGACTGTTCAACCCAATATCGAGAAGTAAATACAGAAATTATCTCTATGTTCCCCTGACTAGGCACAGTAGGGCTCTCTCAGCTGTCTCTCCAGCTTCACTCATGTTATCACTCATAATAGAGGTGGGAGACCATGTTCTAAGGAGTTTCAGGAGAAAAAAAATTCTCCATTTTTGCGGCTAAGACAGAAGTTGAACAAACTATGAAATTAAATACAGAGTAGCCTTGGCTATTCCTTTCTAGAAAGGAAAGCCCTCAGTGGAAAAAGGAAGGTATTATTTATAAAATAGATATTCTTACAATTCTTAGATGGCCCTCTTCCCCTCCCCGTTCCCAAATATCTTTCCTTAAGAAAAGCTGAAATTTTACATACATATGGGTCAACCAATTATTCAATTACTCATTGAATAGCCCAATCAATTACCAATTATGTGTCAAGCTTGATACCAGAGTTTTGAGGGAGACAGAACTAACTTGGTACAGAGCCTATCTCAGTGTACTCATGCCACTGATGGCACTGAATGAAGACACACACACACCGGTAGGTTACAGTGTCATAAGGGCTATATTGAAGTTTAAAGAACATTGGAGGTATCATGGAAAATACAGCTAGCCACCTCCTCGGAATTCTAGAAGAGTGTGACAAGAATGGCCCTGGGCATCCTCAAGAATGGAGGCAAAACCTAAAAATCTTTCCTGCTTATTTTTTCTAACTTTGACCTGAAGTGCGGGAATGCTCTGCCTTGAAACAGGTGCACAAGTAGCACATCAAGAGCCTTAGGCTCAGCCTTAGTCAGGTTGTGGGTTTGATCCCTGGTCAGGGCACATACGAGATGCAATCAATAAATGCATAAATAAGTGGAACAACTTCTATCTCTATCTCTATCTTCCTATCTCTCTTCCATTCCCCCCACCCTCTCTCTCAAATCAGTAAAAAAAAAAAAGTCTTAAGTTCAGGGTGCTTCAAACTTGTAGTTTTTAACAACATGAAAATGGTTTCCTTATAGCCTCCTTCCCTTCATTTACAGCTGTACTAAAAGCACTATCATTGACATATATACTTGCGAAAAATTTAGAATGATGTGACAATGTTGTCTGAAAGTACATTTAAAAATGCAGGCATATGGTTACAATGGCATTATTTCTAATCCAAATGCTTTATAACATGCCTCATTTAGGATTAGATTCATGCCTGACATGAATTAATGGACAAAGCTGTTCCTGAATTATCCAAGTGTAACAGCTGGTCTGGCAGGCTCAGTTAATGGGGTTTATTGGTCTCACTGCCAGAGGGATGACCTCTGGGTAGACTTTCAAGGCCACCTGGATCCCTCAGAATCTGTAATAAAGGGTTATTTCAATTGGTGTTTCAGAACTCATTAAAAACCACTTGAAAGGAGAGAAAGGAAAAAAAAATACACCGTGAAAAAACAATGGACAAAGTTAGTGAATAATGAAGCTGAGAGTGTGTATGTGTGTTTGTGTGCATGGATATATACACTGTCTGCTCTCAGTGTCCACATTTATCTAGTAAATGCAGCATCAAAATGTACATGATTGATTTGGGAGGCAGCCTGTAAAGAAAGCCCAAGACACACCAGTATGCATCAACAGTGTTTTAGAGGAACAAGGCTAAAGCTGCCTAAGTCTCCAAAGTGTGGCTTTTATGAGATTTACACATATCCTAGGGTACAACTTAAAATGACAAAAAGAATGGCTGAATAAACATGGGTTGTTGAAGGACTGGATAGTGGTCAGTGTGAAATAATCTTCATAATGAAGGCCTGGAAGACTGATGAGTTTCCCTTGAGTGAGAACAGATTCAGCTACTGCAGTAATTAGCCAAAGAGGTGTTGGAATTGACATCATATCAACAATGTTGAGCAGCCAGGCCATTGATCTTACTCAAATTGAAGACCTTTCTTTGTATGAATAACACCTAGGCTTATTATGAACCCTTTCATTCCAAAGTTTACAAGGGTAGGTCATATACAGTGAGTGGCCAGATTATTATGATCAATGAATGCATAATAATCTGGCCATTCAGTGTATATCCTATATAATAAAAGGCTAATATGCAAATTGTCCCCTCGATCAGGAGTTCTACCATCAGAAAGGCTAGCCAACCACTCATGCCCCCTCCCCCCACCAGCCAGGCTGGCCTGACCCCACCTATGCACAAATCCATGCACCCGGCCTCTAATACACACGTGCACACACACACACACAGATACACATACTGAGTGACCAGATTATTATGCATTCAGAGATCATAATAATCTGGCTACTCAGTATATTTGTTTTGGGTATTATAAGGGTCGTTTGCATAATTGACACTGTGTTTTCATTTTGCTCTGAATTGCAGGGCCAGAATAATGCTCCAGGTTGTGTTGTTTGATGTTCTCTGTTCATTTTCTGCATTTCACTCTATTAGTAGTTTAGGAGGCCACCCAAGAGCTCCAACATGTAAAGAGCTTGGGAGCTCCCACTCCCATCTTTGAAAGAAAAAGCTGAACAAACGGAAAATAAATTACTTTTCTTGAACCCACCAGAGACTGGAGGTTGCAAAGCAAGCTTCCATGGGAATCCGAAGAGATAAGAAAATCCTGAGATCGGTTTACTTGAAAAACAAGCCTCTGGAGCCATATCGCTTATTATTATTTTAATCCTCACCTGAGGATATTTTTCTATTGATTTTTAGGGAGAGTGGAAGAGAGGGAAAGACAGCGAGAAATATTGATGTGAGAGGAACATATCGACTGATTGCCTCCTCCATGTGCCCTGATCAGGGCCTGGGCCCAGGAGGAGCCTGCAAACAGGTACATGCTGTTAACCAGAATCAAACCCAGGACTCTTCAGTCCAGGCCACAGGCCAAGCTATATCCACTGAGCCAAATGGGCTAGGGCAAGCCATACCACTTAAATCAGGGGTGGGCAACATCTGGCTCGTTAAGGTTTGGCCCGGCCAAGGCATTAGGGGTGTGTTAATTAAATGTTTGACCAAATAGAGCAGGCTAGTTTTTAAGTTGATAATTTTGTATGGCTCGAGAATGATGTTATCCATAGCCAAATGGCACTTGGCAGGAAAATGGTACACCCAAATGGTAATTCTGATGAATTCCTGAAGGCTGCATGTGGACTAATAGAAGAGTTAGGACGGTGGTTGGCAAACTCATTAGTCAACAGAGCCAAATATCAACAGGACGACGGTTGAAATTCTTTTAAGAGCCAAATTTTTTAAACTTAAACTTCTTCTAATGCCACTTCTTCAAAATAGACTCGCCCAAGCTGAAAACTGACTTCTGAGCACGGGCCATGATGTTTCAATTGCACTGTAGGCCCACACGTGGTATTTTGTGGAAGAGCCACACTCAAGGGGCCAAAGAGCCACATGTGGATCATGAGGTGCAGTTTGCTAATCACTGAGTGAAGAGTTTCAGGTTTCACCTCCAGGAACCCCAGCCCACTTGTTCTCATAGTGAAGAACCCTTGTGGTTGTGGCAGGGGGGAGGTTTATATTGAGCTGTTCTCCACACACACACACACACACACACACACAAAAGTTGCTCTCTAGGGAAGAAAGTTTCACTAGAGCCTTATCCCACCTGAAAGGACTTTCCCTACTTCTAGCCTTCTCCCCCACCCTTTTCCTCCCTCCACAGCCTTCCTGTCTTACCTCAAAGGAGGGTAAAAAAGCTGAGACACGTGTGAATGTCACAGGCCAGGGATAGACAGATTTAATCTAAGATGATAGAATGTTTTCCCTCCTCCACATTTTACCTCCAAACCAACAGAGCCCCGGTATCATAATAGTGGATTACAGCTGAAAGGACTAGAAGACACAGGCATTTCCAAAGAAAATGGAGGAGATGAAAATGAGGACACCAGAGGAAACGGAAGTGTCTGGCACCTACAGCTACAGCACACACCAAACACAGTCCAACTCCTGGCCTATTGACGACAATTCTAACACTAAACAACTATTTACCTCAATTATACTGACCCAATACGAAATGGCTTTCAGCAAAAATTGCAAGGCACACCAAAAAGCGAGATAAAGTATAGTCTGAAGAGACAAAGCAAGCAGAACCCAATTCATACGTGGATGGAAAAAAAAACAAAAGGCCACATGCTTACCTGACAAGTGCAGGGAAGGCCTGCATGACAGTCTTACAAACTTAAAGGCTTAAAGTAACCACAAAGGCTGGTCTGAAATAAAAACTTAACTAAAAGCAGTCACGGTGGGTAGTCATGTCCTAGGCCGTATTTTCCCTAAGGAGGTCAATTTTTGCCTTTACTGAGTCTATTGACTTTTTGCATCTGAAGTAACATATCCTTGAAATGTCTGGGTAACTTATAACTTCCCTTTTTCCAGACCTCTTGGGGCACAACTTAATGTGCCAGGGCATCAGGACAGATACCACAAATTCCTACATTGTTATTGTTATCATGTTAATTGTTGACTGCTAACTATCCTGCACCTACGGATGTGTCTATTATTTTACTTTTTATCCAATCCCAGGTGTTTCCCTCCCCCGACCCACTTTGCTTTCTCCCACCTCTCTAGTCTATCACCAATGGATTTCATGTAACCTGTTTAAGTCCCTCCTTTGATTACAATGTATAAGAAATGGAATATAATGAGCACCATAAACTGATGAACAGAAATAGATACAGAGACAAAGAAGCATCGAACACCCTGTCGAACTATAGTGGGAAGGCAGGGGAGAGTTGTGGGGGGTGGGTAAGAGATCAACCTAAGGACTTGTATGCATGCATATAAGAATAAACAATGGACGCAGACACTGGGGGTGGGGGGGTGAGGGTATGTGCCGGAGGGTAGGAGAGGTTGGGAAAGGTCAATGAGGAAAGAAGGAGACATATGTACTACTATTTGTAATATTTTAAACAATAAAAATTAAAAAAAATTATGAAAGTCTGCCATTCTCTGGGGCATTATCTCAATCCATTGAGGTTTTGCTTCTTGGCAATTGTCCACAGTTTGGCTCAAATAAACTCACAACATTCTTTACAGGTTTGAATGTTTTTAAGTACCAGATGTTTTAAGTACCAGACAGGGAATTTCGAATGACAATGATTAACATGTTAAGGGCTCTCACAAAAAAGCAGATATTATTCAAGAATCCAAAGGAAATGCTGGAAATAAAAAAAAACATTGTAACAGAAATGAAGCATGCTTTTTTGATGGGTTCATTAGGTGAACTTAATGTACAGCCAAGAAAAGTCTACTGACTCAGTTAATAGAAATTCCCAACCTGAAATGCAAACATAAAAGAAAATGAAAAAAAAAAGAGAAAAGAATAAACTTACTACACTATTTTAAGTCTAAAATAGTTTGCTGAAGGATTTAATTATACAACAAGCATAGATTTTTATAGCATTTCCTAAAAGGTTTATTAGAATATAAATGAATAGAGATTCATTACCACAAATCAATTAGTCCTGGCTGGTAGATCAGGACTAATTGATTTGTTGTATTATATATTTAATGAAACGAGTAAAAATATTGCACAACAATGTGAATGTACTTAATGCCAAAGAACTGTACATCTAGAAATAGTGAAAATGATACATTTTATGTTGTTTACATTTAATCATAGTAAAAATAATTTAATTTTTTTAAATGAATGGTATGCATATGATACCATTGTAATTAGGTAGTTATTAATAACTAGAGGTCTGGTGCATGAATTTGTGCATGAGAGCCAGCTGGGGTGAGGGACTGTGCGGGGTTGGCTGTGGGAGCACACTGACTACCACGGGGAGTTCCCTAGTGGTCAGTGTGTTGTCCTAGCGACTTGTCAATGGTTATCTGATCGACTGGTTGTAATTGTTGCTTACGCTTTTATATATATGGATAGGAAATCAGCAAAGGGAAAATTAGAAATGGTAAGCATGTCATGTGGACAGCTTCACCAGAAAGCTGCAACTTTGCACTCCCCAGGGAATTGCCAGCCTATTCCTTGCTGATCACTGGGGGCAGGGGTCCATCAAAGGGAATGACTAGTGAAGGAGGGATCACATAGGGAAAGTACTTGGTTGTCAGTCAAACCTAGGGACAGAGATTGTTAGCCAGAATGGGCATGGCCATTGCAAGCATGTACAAATTGGGGACTACATTAAGGATTGCTTTCTTTGGCTCTTGGCTTGTGAACCTTTTATGTACCTGCTCTCTTGCATTAGCCTATATAGCCATGGCCATTTGGACCCCACACACAATGGACTAACGCAGGGGTGGGGAATGTCCAGACCATGGCCCAAGTAAGGTCCTCAAAATTATTTGGTATGGCTCTACCAAGGCATTAAGTGGGAGTTAATTAAATGTTTGACCAATATAGTAGGATAATTTTTAAGTTAATAATTTTGTATGGTCCATGAATGATGTTATAAATATCCAAATGGATCTTTGCAGAAAAAAGGTTCCCCACACCTGGATTAATGGATAGCAGCAGGAAAAACAAGAAAAGCTAGCCTGATGCTGAACTGGACCAGAATCCAACATGGACAAGAAATTATGAAAATTAGCTCTCATTTTAGCTCTACTGAAGCCCCAGCTACACTTCCTCTATGACTGGACTAAGGAAAATGGGACCTCTGAAAATCAGGGGTTTGATTTCATAGAAATAAAATTTTCTAAAATATCACATCCTCCTATGCAAGTCTCAGAAAAAGGATGTCCCTAACCTCTAGCAACAGCTATGGACAAGGACCTTGTCACATTGGTAACATAGATTTTCTTTTTTTTTAATTTAACAAATCTTTATTGTTCAGATTATTACATTTGTTCTTCCCCGCCCCCCATAGTTCCCCTCCACCTAGTTCCCAACCAACCCTCTGCCCTTACCTCTTCCTCATTGTCCTCATCCACAGGTGTATGATTTTTCTCCAGTCTCTTCCACACCCCCCTCACCCCTTTCCCCCTGAGAATAGTCAGTACACTCCTTTTCTATGCCCCTGATTCTATTACATTCACAAGTTTACTCTGTTCATCAGATTTTTAATTCACTTGATTTTTAGATACACTTGTTGATAGATAGGTATTTGTTCAGAATTTTTTATATTTACCTTTTTCTTCTTCTTCCTCATCTTAAAGAATATCTTTAAGCATTTCATATAATATTGGTATGGTGTTAATGAACTCCTTTAGTTTTTTTTTTTCTTATCTGTGAAGCTCTTTATCTGACCTTCAATTCCGAATGATAGCTTTGCTGGGTAGAGTAATCTTGGTTGTAGGTTCTTGCTATTCATCACTTTGAATATTTCTTGCCACTCCCATCTGGCCAATATAGTATCTGTTGAGAAATCAGCTGAAAATCGTATGGGTGCTAC
Organism: Lasiurus cinereus; assembly: GCA_011751065.1. Classification (NCBI taxonomy): domain Eukaryota; kingdom Metazoa; phylum Chordata; class Mammalia; order Chiroptera; family Vespertilionidae; genus Lasiurus; species Lasiurus cinereus. Next base: position 5,212,493 of record JAAGEH010000029.1, on the reverse strand, counting down.
CTTTTAGATAATTAACTGTTTTTCTATTGCTGCTTTTAATATTCTCTATCTTTTGCTCTTTGCATTTTAATTATGATGTGTCTTAGTGTGGTCCTCTTTGGATTCCTTTTATTTGTGGTTCTGTGCACTTCCTGGACTTGTAAGTCTATTTCTTTCATCAGGTGGGGGAAGTTTTCAGTCATTATTTCTTCAAATAGGTTTTCAGTATCTTGCTCTCTTTCTTCTTCTGGCACCCCCATAATTTGGATGTTGGTACACTTGAAGTTGTCCCGGAGGCTCCTTACACTATCTTCAAATTTCTGGATTCTTTTTTCTTTTTTCTTTTCCAGTGGAGTGTTTTCTGCTTCTTTGTATTTCAGATCTTTGACTTGATTCTTGCTTTCCTATAGTCTGCTGTTAGGTCTCTGTATAATATTTTTTATTTCAGTCAGTGTATATTTAATTTCTAGTTGGTCCCTTTTCATATCCTTGAGGGTCTTGCTAAATTTATCAACCCTTTCTATTAAATTCTTGAAAAACCTTATAACCGTGGTTTTTGACTCTATGTTCAGTTGTTTGTTTTCCTCCATTTCTGATCTGTTTCTTTGTGTCTGCATTTTCGCTGCTTCCCTGAGTTGGTAGAGTAGATTTGTGTGCTAGGTGTCCTATATGGCCCAGTAGCTCCACCTCCCTGGTTACCTGAGGTGGACACCCTTGGTGCACCCCTTTGTGGACTGTGTGTACAGCCTTGTTGTAGTTAAGTCTTGATTGTTGTTGGTATCACTGGGGGGAATTGACCTCCAGGCCAATTGGCTGTGAGGATCAGCTGTGTCTATGCCAGGAGAACTTCTGTGCTAGAGTCACCCTTATTTTCTATTTAATGGAATCATCCCCAGAATTTGCGCGCGTGCGCACGTGTGCGAGCGCACACACACACACACACACACACACGCATACAAACAAATGTACTTCTCTAAAAAAACGAATTAAAACTGTAGAAAAATAATAAAATCAGTAAAATTAATATGTTCAGGGATAAAAATACATCTAAAGCAGTTCTTTAAGATCACTTTCATAAATTATTAAATTAAACTTATTTGTTTTTTATTATGTGATAATCAGTTTCCTAAGGGATAATCATGCGATATTCAGAAGAAAATACTTTTCCGTTGCATTCTATATTTTTAGAGATGTATTTTTTAAAATCTCTTCTCCAACTTTCATATCCAATGCATCAGTATTTGACAAAATATGCCTATGATGTGCTCACTTGTCTTTTGTTCCTTTTCTAACATCTAAATCTATGTGATCATCATCTTTTGCCTGGGCCATGGATCATATGCACTATTGACACATGTCTATCAATGCTATCCTGCTGTGAAGGAGAACTTTTTAAAAAATATTTTTTATTGATTTCAGAAAGAAAGGGAGAGGGCAAAAGAGATAGAAACATCAGTGATGAGAGAGAATCACTGATTGACTGCCTCTTGCATCAGGGATTGATCCTACCACCTGGACATATGTCATAACGGGGAATGGAACCTTGACCTCCTGGTTCATAGGTCAATGCTTAACCACTGAGTCACTATGGCTGGGCAAGAGAGAACTTTTAGTTGGTATTATATAGTTAAGAGAAAACAAAGTCAAGGAAGGAGAAAGTTATGAATTTTTAAAATAAAGCTTTGTGCTCAAATGGTAAAGAACTCAGCATATGCTTTTCATTTTTAATAAGGCAGAGATCCAGAATGCCTATACTTTACTTGGATTGTGGAGAATTTTAAACATTAAATTATGAGTGCTTTTTATACACCAAAATACACTAAACGAAATTGTAAAATAATAAATTGGTATGTTGAAAAGAAATGCATACATCAAATTTGTTAATAGAATTTTTAAACACTGAGATACATTACCTTAAAAGGGTTGTAAAATTATAGCTTTGAATGAATGTCTTTAAAGTGGCTGAAATATCTAGAGGCATTAAGCTTCCCAGGAGGAATTATTGTATAACACATGATTCTGGATATAATGATTTTAAAATGGTGAGCTCAAGTGTGTTAAAGACTTTTGATTAGCTGAAAAATTCAGTTGCAATGTCCTTTGCCTTATACAATTTGCATGGCAAAAACTAAAAACGATTTTTAAAGTTTCAAAACTATTTATGCTTAAGTTGGGGAAGTCAAACTTTCATCAAAATATATTTAAAATTCCCTAAAAAATGCTTTCTACCTAAAGAGACACATGCAAAACAAAAACAAGTTTCCATTATTACAGGAAATAAGTTATCCTGCTTTCTCATTATTAAAACTTGTCTAATAAAAAAGGGCTATATGCATAGAAACACCTACAGATAAATAAGTTACTGGTTTCACTTTCCTGAAAGAATTCCAATAGACAGTTTCTGGAGCTATAACAGTCTATTCATTTTAAGGAGGTTTCACCTTTGATGTGTTTTATTGAAAATAAGAACTTTAATAACATTTGGAAACTCCTTGAAGAATGAAGGCAACCAGTTTATGGCATTCAATGTCCATACACTTTATTTCTCATTGGACTTCCATTATCACTTTATCTGTATGATAGTAATCTTTTTTATTCCATGAAAATAACTAATCAAAAAAGTTCATTTATACAGTCCATCCCAGTGAATTTTATTTGCTTTAAAGTAACACAAGTGAATTTATTTTGTATCCAGTGGATTATTATCGAGAACTTTAATAGAGACAATTCAATCATTAAAATGAATGGACTTTGCCCTACCTGGTTCAGTGAATAGAGTGCAGGCCTGCGGACCCAAGGGTCCCAGGTTTGAGTCCAGTCAAGGTCATGTACCTCTGTTGCAGGCTCCTCCCTGCCCCGAGCCCTGTCCTAGGTACGTGGAGGAGGCAACCAGTCAATGTGTTTTCTCTCACATCAATATTTCTCTCGTCTTTCAATCTCTCTTCTAATCTCTCTAAAAATCAATGGAAAATATTCTGGGGTGAGGATTATAAATAAATAAATAAATAAATAAATAAATAAATAAGCAAATAAATAAATAAATAAATAAATAAATAAATAAATAAAATGAATGAATGCACTTAATAAATGAGTGCTAAATGAGTAAACATTTCATGTGGATACATTTCCTATAAAACTTTCATTTTCATTTTCTATTTTTAAATAACATATTACTTATAGAAACATTCACATGTTAGCATAGCACACTGGGACAGTCATACACATAACCAAATGTCACCATATGGTTAAATTGAACGGATGTATTTCTAATCTATTTCTTGAAGTCATTCTGACATCTAAACCTAGTGCCAGTGTAAGCTTATGTAACTTTCATATGACCTGCAGATGAAAACAGAAAGCACTGAAAAGTCTGTCCATAAGATAAAACATAAAACAAGATTATCAAAATTAATTTTGCACACATTAAGTGGCTCTTGTCAGCATAAAACCAGAGGTGTCGTATGAAAAGTAGAACATATAACATGCTTTAAATGCTCTCTTCATTTGCATAAGTCAGGAAGAAGGGTGACTATATAGTTGTTTCCTTTCAGATCTCATTGGCCAGAGCTGCAACACCAATAAATTAATGCTTTAAAGTGGGACAGGCATATTACTTGTATAGCCAAGGACTGTATGTAGATATTAAAGGTAGAAAATTTTGTTTAGAAAATAAAGAAGGAAATGAGCATGAATATGATTTATGATGTTGTTCCATGTTTAGCCTTAAAATTTGTAGCATTTACTTAAAAATCTTATTCAGGAGAATGTTACATACAGTAACTTTGCAGATGGGGTTGACCTTGATTTATCTGGTGTTCAATAATAACTTGTCTGTCATACTTCTTTCTAGAGTTAAAAAAAATCTTTACTCAAAATATTGACCACAATTCAAAAACAATGATCATTATGGTTTCACATTATACTTGCTTTATCTCATAGAAACATTTAAGTAACTGACTAATTCAATGCTCATAATTGAATTGCAAGTTGTCTTCAATATAGGAAGGTATTGGTGGGCTTACAAAGAAAACATGATGTAGAATATGTTTTGCTTCACCAGTTAGATAATTAAAACCATAGATTCAAGAGGAAGGTTGACTAGATAATCTTTTATGGTACTATGAACAAATAAATTCTTTTTTACTCTATGCAAAAAAAAAAACCACAACTAGCTTTAAAATATTACTTTTAAATTCAGACTAGAATAACAAATATTATAAAATACTTTGACTTCAATAACGTCATTTTCCAAAATGAATTCCATAGAGCATTTATTTCACAAGATTATTACCATATGATGGATATAAAAAGTATCTTATATTCCAATACATATAAGAAATAATGCATACAGGGTAAAGCAAAAATAGGTTTATAGTTGGGAGTACACAAAACACAGACGGTATTCTTGTGTTATTATTAATTATTGTATTAACTAGAGGCCCAGTGCACAGAATTCATGCACGGGGGTGTCCTAATCCAACTTGCATGCTCTCCAATCTGGGACCCTTTGAGGGATGTCCGACGACCTGTGTAGGCCTGATCCTACCAGGATCGGGCCTAAACAGGCAGTTGGACATCCCTCTCACAATCCGGGAGTACTGGTTCCCAACTACTTGCCTGTCTACCTTCCTGATTGCCCTTAATTGCTTCTGCCTGCTAGCCTCATCACCCCCTAACTGTCCTTCTTTGCAGGCTTGGTCACCCCTAACTGCCCTCCCTTGCAGGCCTGGTCCCTCCCAACTGTCCTCCCCTACTGGTTATCTTGTGACAGCCATCTTGTGTCCACATGGGAGCAGCCATCTTGTGTATTGGAGTGATGGTCAATTTGCATATTATTCTTTTATTAGATAGGATTAACTGTAAGCCTACTTTTGCCCCACCCTTTATTTCATTTTTAAGGAAACTCCATACAATTATCCATAGAGGCACAGCATACAAGGTATCCAATTTCTCCATGTCCTCACCAATACTTCTCCTTTGTTTTTCTGATAACAACCATTCTAAGAGATGTACAGTGATTTCTCATTGTGATTTTTATTTGCATTTCCCTAATAATTAGTGATGTTTTCATATACCTATCAGCCCTTTGTATGTTTTCTGTAGGGAAATGTCTATTCAGGTTCTCTGCCCATTTTTAAATCAGGTGACCATTCAGTCCAGGTACAAAGGCTGGAGAATTGTGGGACCATTGTATAGATTTAAATCTGAAGAAGGGAAAATTGGGGTGCAAATGTGTAAAGTCCTGATCTGTGTCTAAAAGTTGAATAACCAGGAAGATGGATGTCTCAGCTCAAGCAGAAAGCAAAATAACTCTTCTTTGCCTTAGTTCCATTTGGCACCTCATGGATTGGATGATGCCCACTTACATTAGGGAGGGCAGATCTTCTTTACTCAGTCTACTGATTCAAGTGCTAATCTCTTCTGGAAACATCCTCATAGACACACCCAGAAATATTTTTTGCCAGCTACCCTGGCAGACCTTACCCACTTACCACAATACATACCATTAACTATCATAGCAATGGAACTTTCCCCTCCTTCCCCAAGGACATATCAAAGGTTTAGAGTTTATTAATACTGCTGAAGATGAAAGAAAAAAAACATATTTTTAAAAATAGGCCATAATAGTCAATTCTCTATAATAGTGGTTAGTAGTTTAATGAAAATATTCCCCAAGGGTTTAAGTGTGGAAATAGTTTTCCCCACACGTTCTCTGATTCTAAAATCATGGAAAGAACCCCTTTTCATTGAGAATAATTAAATCATTCACTCCTCTCATATCATTGGTTGCCAATGAGGTCATTATTGCAATTTTAAATTATGTATTCTTTTTTTTTTTCATGAGACTCCTTCAGACATGTAACAAAATTTTGGGCATCGCAGACCTTAGGCACCAAGTATCAATGACTATGAGTTTTAAAATTAAGGAACCAGAGAACTAAAATATTTCAATTGCATAAGAACTCACCCAGAAAAATTGGTAACTATGTTAAAACTTCACAGACAGAATTACTGGTGATAATTTTTAAATGTAATTGGCAATTATGAAGTATTGAAATGTGCTGTACTTATATTTAGTATTCTTAATGATCTGCGCCTTTTCAATTTGTGAAAGTAAAAAGAAAAAATTATGAAGTGGTGTGTTTTTGTTTTGCTTCTTCTTTAGTGCCAGGCACTACTTAGTTGTCAGCCAAAAGTATTGCACATCATGTGTTTAAAGCCCAGGGGCAGCAAATGCCATGCTTACATTTCAATGGCAATGAAATAAATGAAGGCAATCATTTCAAATGTAAACTCTATGCCTATTTGGGGAGCAAAGTAGTCATCTGGTGTTGGACCTATAGCTAGATGGATGATATAAAATCAGCAAAAAGTGTAAATTAAGGTATTGCCCTTAAACTCAGCTTTCAGAAGCAAGGGTTGACAGGAATATAGGAATGAAGAAGGCTCAGACTCATGGGAATGAAAATAACATGCTCATTTACAAAAAGTATTTCTGAAGATTAAGGTGAATGGAATATACCTTCAGTTACTTTAAAGGTCCCAAGAGGTTTCCTGAGAAAGAATGAATGGCATATGGTCATGGAAACAGAGAGATGAATTTTAAATATATTTTATTGATTTTTTAATAGAGAGGAAGGGAAAGGGATTGAGAGTTAGAAACATCAATGAGAGAGAGACATTGATCAGCTGCCTCCTGTATGCCCCCTCGCCCACTGGGGATGTGCCCGCAACCAAGGTACATGCCCTTGACCAGAATCGAACCTGGGACCTTTCAGTCCGCAGGCCAGTGCTGCATCCACTGAGCCAAACTGATTTTGGTGACAGATCAGTTTTAGAGATTGGGGAAAATGACAGGTCAGATACTTAGTACAAATTTTGAAATGAAACAGGTGTCCATACATGGATGTCTTAGCTAGTTCTACATAGAGGCATGGGGTGGCATTTGTGTATGAAAAATAATACAATCTCTATAGATAAAAGGCTAATATGCAAAGTGTCTCCATAAGAGTTTGACCAGGAGATTGAATTTCTATTGCTTGCTATGATGAGCGCTAACCACCATGGGGCAGTGCAGAATGAAGGAAGGCCCCAGCCAGCAGCCAGAAGGCCCTGATTGGCCCTGATCATCGGCCAGGCCTAGGGACCCACCTGTGCACAAATTATGTGCACCAAGCCTCTAGTAATTAATAAATACTATAAGAATAAACTGTGTTTCATGTACTCAGAACTGTAAACTTCCTTCCTGCACAGAATTTAATATCACAAGCTTACAGGGAAGACATGCTATTTCCTTTTTCTAGAAGTATTAATTGACAAAGTCAAGCTCCAATGTCTGAGTTCATGTGAGTCAGGCCATATAGGAGTTGAAAGTATATACCGCAAATAAAACACAAAGGAAGATAACCTTGCCATTTATGTTTTCCTTCAGAGGTCCTAAAAAACAAAAACAAACAAAAACAAAACAAAACAAAACAAAAAAACACATTGGAAGGAATATGGCAGTTGGCCAAGCAATAAAAACTGATGTTGAGGAAACAGAAGATGACGGTTTAGGTAAACACCTACACTGTTGCCTCGCACAACAATTTCAAAACTACAACTAAAAGACAGAACAGACATCATCCAGAACCACAGGAAAGCTGGCTGACTGGAAATTCTACAACTAGAAAGAAAGAGAGGGGCTCACAGAGACCCAGAGGAGATGCAAAAAGCTGAGGTACGCAGATGCGTGCATGGAGAGAGCGTGTGCCGGAGGAGTACCTGGCTGGCTTTCTCTGGTGGGAGGGAAATGGAGACTTCCAACAGCATTGAACCCCTTATCCTACAACACTAAACCCCAGATCCAGCCGAAAATCATACGGGGGGAGTTTGGACTGTGAAAAGGGAGAGGTGCACGGAAATTTAGGGGAGTCGCAAAAGATCAGAGGTCTGGTGGCACACACGGCACTGTGCGCAGAGGACCGACTCTGCTGATTGTGCCGCTGGCTTTCACGAGTGGGCGGGAGACAGACCCTCCCAACTGTGCCACTTCTAACTACACTAAACCCCAGTTTTGGACTAAACCCTGGGGACCCAGACTCATGTGGTCCTGGAGCGCAGGGGAGCCTGAGGGGCAGCAGTCTAGAGGCACTGCAAGAGAGCGCGTGCACAGAGGGACCGCTCCAGCGATTACCCAGTCACATGAGACTCAGGGGCCGTGGAGGGTGGGGCCGACTGGAAGGCAAGGCGGTCCCTTAAGCCCTGAGACTCCACCCATCCCAAGCTCAACAGAGAGGCTTTTGCAGTTTTCAAGTCTGGTATCATAAGGCTGAATCCAACATAGAAGTTCTCCCAGCATAGTGAAAATGCCAAGACAAGGGAAGGGATCACAAACAAAAGAAATGGAGGAAAACGAACGACTGGATATAGAGTTCAAAACCACGCTTATAAGGTTTTTCAAGAATATCCTAGAAAAGTTGGATAAAGTTACCCAGACCCAAGAGGAGATGAAAAAGAACCAAGTGGAGATGAAAAAGAACCTATTAGAGATGGAAAAGGACCACCTAGATATGAAAAAGGACCATCTAGAAATAAAACATACACTGACTGAAATAAAAAAATATTATACAGAGTCCTAACAGCAGACTGGAGAAAGGCAAGAATCAAGTAAAAAATTTGAAATATGAAGAATCAGAAAACACTCAACTGGAAAAGCAAAAAGAGAAAAGAATCCAAAAATGTGAAGATAATGTAAGGAGCCTCTGGGACAGCTTCAAGCGTACCAACATCAGAATTGTGGGGGTGCCAGAAGAAGAGAGAGAGCAAGATACTGAAAACCTATTTAAAGAAATAATGATTAAAAGCTTCCCACATCTGGTAAAAGAAATAGACTTACAAGTCCAGGAAGCACACAGAACCCCATATAAAAGGAATCCAAAGAAGAACACACCGAGACACATTATAATTAAAATACCAAGAGCAAAAGACAAAGAGAGAATATTAAAAGCAGCAAGAGAAAAACAGTTCATTACCTACAAGGGAGCACCCATACAACTGTCAGCTGATTTCTCAACTGAAACAATGTAGGCCAGACGGGAGTGGCAAGAAATGTTCAATGTGATGAATAGCAAGAATCTACAACCAAGAATACTCTATCCAGCAAAGCTATCATTCAGAATTGAAGGGCAGATAAAGAGCTTTAGAGATAAGAGAAAGCTAAAGGAGTTAATTAACTCCAAACCAGTATTATATGAAATGCTGAAAGGTACTCTTTTTGAAGAGGAAGAAGAAAAAGACAAAAAATTATGAACAACAAATACATATTTATCAACAAGTGAATCTAAAAATTAAGTGAATTAAAATTTGAGCAACATAATAAACTGATGAATAGAATAGAATCAGGAGTACAGAAAGGGAGTGGACTGATAATTCTCAGGGGGAAAGGGGTAAGTGGTGTACAGGGAGAGACTGGACAAAAATCATACACCTATGGATGAGGTCAACAGGAGGGAGTTAAGGGTAGAGGGAAGGGTGGGAGCTGGGTGGAGGGGAGCGATGGAGGGGGAAAAAGAGAAATAAATGGAATAATCTAAATAATAAAGATTTAATTAAAAAAAACAAAAAAACCACTGATGTTGACATTTACAAGGTAAAAATAAAAAATTAAATTGATCTAGATACAGGGTATCTCAACAGTAGCACTAATGACATTTGATGTGGGATAATTCTTTGCTGTTGGGTCCTGTCCTATGCACTAGTATTGTAGAGTATTTCAGTAATATTGCTTAACCCACCAGTAGCATCCATTCTGTTGTGAATCCAAAAAACATCTCTAGACATTGCCAGATATTCCCTATGAGGTGAAATCATCCCCAGTTGAGAAATATTAAGAATCTGTAGTGGATAGAGTCAAAGTCAAAACTCAGAAAGTAAAAAAAAAAATATTGACTTTTGTGACTTTTATAGTTTGACTACAATACATTAAAATGAAGACATTTTATAGAATTGTTATGTACTTCTTACCCAAGATAAATGATTGCATATGTCCACCAAAATGAGTACAAGAAAAAATTTTCATAGCAACTTTATTTATAATTATGAAAAAGTAAAAGCTATTCAAATGCTCAATACTCACATAAATAAGTGGACTATATTCACACCATGGAACACTACTCAGAAATGAAAGAAAAATCAAATAAACTCCTTAACACACAGCAACGTAGATGGATTTCAAACATATGAAGTTATGTGAAATAAACCAGAATCAAAAGATTAATGGGAGATTCTATTTATATGACATTCAAAATAGACACAACACTAGAAGTCACAAGTGGTTACTTTGATAGAAGGACTGGTGGTTGACTTGAAGGGGCATGGGAGAGACTTCTAGGAAATGAAAATGTTGTCCTTCTTGATCTGGGTGATGGATATATGGATGTGAACATATGTACAAATTCATTGGGATATACATTTAAGATCAGTGTTCTTTATATCATGGAAGTTCTTAGCCAAAAAAGTAAAGTATAGCCTTAGCAGGTTTGGCTCAGTGGATAAAGCCTTGACCTGCAGACTGGGGGTCCTGGGTTTGATTCCAGTTAAGGGCACATGCCTGGGTTCTGGGCACAATCCTTAGTGTGGGGCATGCAGGAAGCAGCTGATCAATGATTCTCATCATAGATGTTTTTCTCTCTTTCCCTCTCCCTTCCTCTCTGAAATCAATAAAAAATATGTAAAACAAGAAGTAAAAAAAAAAAAGGAAAGTATAACTAAAACACTATATGCTTTAGGCAATGCATGAAGAGAAAAAGACTCTGGAAAATCCAGGATGCTATTATAATTTCTATTTTATTATAGCTATTTGCTGACCTTCTTTATTTAGGTAGATAGGTTGATAGGTAGATAGATATGCAGATGCTATTAATTTTTCAGGGCAGCCAAACATAACAGTATAGACTGGGCTGCTTAAACAATGATAATTACTTTTCACAGTTCTTGAGGCTAGAAATCCAAGATCATGGTATCAATATATCTGATTGCTTCTGAGGCTTCTCTCCTTGGCTTGTAGATGTCTGCCTTGTCCTTGCATCTTCAAATGGTCTTTCCTCTGTGTGAGAGCCCCTGGTATCTCTCTGTGCATCTTAATCTCCTTTTCTTGCAAGGTACTGGTCAGATTAGATTACAGGCCACACTAATGGCCTCATTTTAAATACAATTTTTTAAAAATATATTTTATTGATTTTTTACAGAGAAGTAGGGAGAGGGACAGAGAGCTAGAAACATCAATGAGAGAGAGACCATCGATCAGCCGCCTCCTGCACACCCCCAACTGGAGATGTGCCCGCAACCAAGGTACATGCCCCCGACCAGAATGGAACCGGGGACCCCTCAGTCCGCAGGCCGACGCTCTATCCACTGAGCCAAACCGGTCTCGGCTAATGGCCTCATTTTAAATAGTTACTTCTTTACAGGTTCTATCTCCAAATACAGTCATATTTTGAGGTGCTAGAGTTCAGGGCTTCAACATATAAATTTGGTAGTTTGGGGAGGAGCACAGTTCAACCCATAATGCACATATAATATCACCTCACATTTGAAAACTCTGGTAGGCATATGCAAACCTGCTAGGTGCCAGACACTGTTCTGGGTAACTGAAGCACATAGTTCTCATTTCAATAACATCCGCAAAAAGCAGATGGGGAAAAAAAGATCCAGAGCAATAAGTGACTTGTCTAAAGTTAACTAGCTTTTAGCTGGCTAAACTGGGATTAAGTCTCAAGTCTCTTTATCCAAAACACTATTACATCATGCCATCTCTCTCACTACACACACACACACACACACACACACACACACACGCACGCACACACACACACACACACAATTGAAAGGCATAATTACTACTATATGAATTCTACATATGTACTCTTTTATAGCACTGGGAAACTTTTGACCATTTGCATATTCAATCAATGTGAATAAACCAATATGGAGTGAGTGGGTACATATGTACTGCAAATTCAGTATTATTTTAATTCTGCATTTTTCCCATTAACTGAAAAGTAGGTACCATAGCAACAGAGCTGGTTTGAATCAAATTCCCATGAAAGATAACTGTTAGGAGAGAATAAATTTTAGAATCCTTCTGTATATCCAGAGAGAAGAAACAAAAGGTTGGATGACAAGCTAAAAAATATAAAATTAGCCAAGTCTATGAACCCTCACTATAGGAGACACTTAGGTAAAAATGTGACTATAAGACTCAAATTGTTTTGATTGCTTTTGTAGAAGTATATATGTGACATGTGAACAAAAAAATCAATTTTTAAAATTCCTTTTTAGTGTGGCTTTTGAATTCTAACATTAATCATTTTGATGCTTCCTTCTCCTTTGAGATCTGTACTAAATTCCAGAGATTTCTGCCTCCACTTCTTGGCATAAATTACTCAGTTTTCTCTTAATGTCCCATTTTGTCACTTCACGTATGTAAGTATCCATAGAAAGGTGTGGAAGAGCTATACAATCATATGGCAGCGGTCTAAATTTTAATGCAACTGTAAAATAGGTACAAAGAAACAATCGTCATAGCCATCTTAGATATGAGAAAATTGAGGAACAGAGAAAGTTAAAAGACTATTTCAGTTTATTCACAAATATATATTTTGCTCAAAGGAGACATCAAATGTCACCCTGAAATGATTAAGGCAGCTACTCACAGTCCATATTGTAGGACCATGTGTTTCAATTATTATGTTGGGACAAGGAGAGAACCTTGGTTAAGTTTAATCTTTAATAAGTCCTTTTAGTTTCCTTAATATCTTAGATCATCAACTGAACAAAGAAAGGCCACTTATTTCAATAAAATGTATATTATCTTTTTTTATGACCTAGTAAGTTATTTCATCTCTTATTCATCCATTCATCCATGCATTCATTCTTTTTAAAAAATACGTTTTTATTGATTTCAGAGAGGAAGGGAGAGGGAGAGATAGAAACATCATTGATGAGAATCATTCATTGATCAGCTGCCTCCTGTACGACCCCTACCAGGGATCAAGCTTGCAACCCAGGCTTGTGTCCTGGCTGGGAATTGAACCATAACTTCCTAATTCACAGATCGATGCTCAACCACCACGGAGCCATGCTGGCCAGGCCATTCATTCACTCTTGAAACATACATATATTAAATACCTACTAAGTGCTAGGTATCATGGTCAGCATTGACAATACTATTCTGAAGAGAAGACAGTTGCTTAATAGGGAGCACACACAGGAAGAGAGAAATATATACCAATATACTATAATAAGGAAAGTGCTAGATAACAGAAATGCACAGGTTACTATGGGCAAAAAATACCCATTGACCAATTAGCTGAATCAATAGCTGAATCAAAGATAGATTGAATCAATAGCTGGATTAAAGATAGATTGACTAATATTTGAAAACGTGAACTCTAAACCTTACTTTCCATCTCATCCCCTGGGTTATTATTTCTTATTTATTTACCCCAAGTAATTCTAATAGATATTTAAAACTCTTGCTCCCCTTTATGCATATTCTGATTTGAGTCACTCAAATCAAAAGTTAAAGTAATTTATAGAAGCCCAGAGAGGAATCTAGATATTTGCATAGAAGATGTGAGGTTTTGTTTTTGTGTATTTATTTATTTTCAACTGAGAAAAGCATCCCATCTATAAATCTAATTCTTAACATCAAATAATCATAAACTACTTTTGTTAAACAGGTATATAATATCCTCAGCACTGTTAATTGTAGTGCTGGACAAAGGAGATGATAGGATACAGCACTGCACTCAGGGAACTTACATGCAGTTGTAGAGATCAAATCAGCTTGTGGGAAACAAATAGAGAATGCCTAAATTCTAAGATGCATGCTATTCTCCAAAGGGATTTAGAGAACAAGAGTTATTGGTGGCCTTATATAACCTGAAGTATGGTTGGATAGATAAAAGTGAGAAGACATGGCATTCTTGGGACAGGAATCATGGGAGAAATGGTACGAATTTATTTGAATATAAAGCTAGTTCACAAGAGTGATTACAACCCAACAAAAGTTTCCCTAAAGTTCTAGAAGCAAATAAGGTGAACATTAGGAGGCATCAAATATTATAAGAAATATGGAAACCTGGTTACAGAAAGATGGACAGCAAGTCCTTAATTCAGAGAACTGACATGAATCAGAAAAGAAACTGGGCCGATAACAAATAAGCTGAGGAATATCTCAAGAACACAGTTTTATCTGAATATGATTTATCCATAACTAGAGGCCCAGTACAGGAAATTCATGCATAGGTAGGGTCCGTAGGCTTGCCTGTTGATGAGGGCCGACCTGTAGGGTGACTGGCAGGGTGATCAGGGCGGGAGGGCTCTCAGTAGCACCCACCTTTTCCAGCCTGGTGCTCACCCACCTTTTCCAGCCTGGTGCTGCTTGCTGGCATGTTCCACCCCCCTGCCACCATCACAGGTTGCCTCCTTCTGCAGGGTGACCAGTGGGGCAATCAGGGCCCCCCACTGGCACCCACCATGTCTGGCAGTCTAGGGGCAGCTTCTGCATTTGGGCATCTGCCCCCTGGTGGTCAGTGCTCATCATAGCAACTGGTTGTTCCACCATTCAGTTGATTTGCATATTAGGCTTTTATTATATAGGATGGTCCAAGTATATGATTTCTTAAATTATATATTTTTGGATGTGCTTCCTACAAATGGGATGCCTATTGGAAGTGAAAAACTTATACTCAGCACCCCAGGTCATAATTATGTGCAACATGGTCTGCTAACCCATGACCTGATAGGAAAACAAGAAGTGGAAGGAAATGAAGCAAAGAGAGATTGGGCAGGCTGACTCAAGCTGAGAGCCCTGGTCTCATTCTCACACCATGTGGGCTAATTTCACTGGTGAATGGAAAGCATGTAGATTACCTGATTTAGGTTAGGCTTTCCCTCTCTAATACATTCAGGCTAGGGGAGCCTGTAGATGGTTGTAAATTAGCGTTTTGTACCTGGGAGTTTTAGATACTGGTGTTTTCTAATGCATTTCCTTATCAAACGAACAAGTATACTGTGCCCCAAAACTTTACCAGAGAAATCGTTTACTTTTGTCTTTATCAAGTAAAAGCAAATAAATTCTATCTGCAGACATTCTTTGAAGAGCAAAAGGAGTTCACAAAATCTGAAGCACGATGTAAAATAAAGTTAGTAATTTGGCTTGAATTTCATTTCACAGTGTCCTATATCTTCTCAATAATAGATCTTGTGTTTCTAATCTAGATATTTTCATGTCAGAGTTCTCTGGGTTAACTAATATTTTTTTACAGCAATTATACTGTTAACACATTTTTTCCACTTGAAAATATAGGAGAAGACTACACATTTGTATAATAAGATAATGATAACTTAGGAGGTTACTAAATTGTGCTGGAAAAAGACATTTAAGGTTATACATAGGAAATTTTGGTATATTATAAATCAAATTTACTTCAATTATGTGGTTTTTAATAATCTCATAAAAAGCTATATTGGTTTTTAAGTGACTACAAAATCGTATTTCTCTTAGAATGGTTATTTTATAGAGTATTTTCAATGTTTAAAAAAATCATTGTGTAGATCTACACAATGGAATTCTATGCTGCCATTAAAAAGAAGGAATTCTTACCATTTGCAGCAACCTGGTTGGAACTGGAGAGCCTTATGCTTAGTGAAATAAGCCAGTCAATGAAGGAGAAGCATCACATGATCACACTCATTGGGGGATAATAAAGAACATTATAAACTGATGAACAAAAGGATAGATACAGAGACAGTAAAGCTTCAAACAGACTGTGAAATTACAGCAGGAAGATTAAAGTTAGGTGAGGTAGACAAGAGATCAATCAAAGGACTTGTATGCATGCATATAAGCATAACCAATGAACATAAGACACTGGGGGGTTGGGGTATGCCTGGGAGGGAGGAGGGGCAATGGGGAGATATGTATGAAAATTAATAAAAAATTTTAAAAAATCAAACAATATTAAAAAGTACAGACCAAAAGAGTAGAAATAAACATCACATAACTATTATCCCAGGAACCTCAATACATATACAGAAATAAATATAGATTAAATTGTATAAAATGGGAGTATATCAAATTTTGTCATACATTTTAATGAAATATAGTTAATGCAACTTTTATTTTAAAATAAATGAAGAAATAATCTGAAGTGTTCATTGCAGAATTATTTACCATAGCCAATATATGGAAGCTACTTGAATATCCAGCAATAGGCAAAAGAAAAAAGAATATATAGTGCATACATTCAGTGGGATATTACTTGGCCATAAAAATGTAATCTTGTCATTTGCATCAACATGGATGAATCCAGAATGCATTATATTAAGTGAAATAAGTCAGAGAAATACAAGTACCATACGATTTCACTTACTCGTAGTATATGAGGAATCTGAAAAACAAAATAAGCAAATAGAACAAAAGCAAACTTATGGATACAGAGAACAAATTGATCCTCACCATATGGGAGGGGTTGAGGTGAATGGTGAAAGGGATTAAGAAGTACAAATTGCCAGTTATAAATATTGTCATGAGGAAGTACAGTACAGCATAAGAACATAGTCAATTATATTATAACTAGAGGCCCGGTGCATGAATTCTTGCACCAGTGGGGTCCCTCAGCCTGGCCTGTGGAATTGGGCCGAAATTGACTCTCCAACATCTCCTGAGGGGTCCTGGATTGTGAGGGTGCAGGCCAGGCCGAAGGACCCCACCGATGCATGATTGGGGCTGGGGAGAGACACAGGAAGTTGTCCAGCCTGGGAGGGACTGTGGAAGGGCTCCAGGGCATGGCCAGACATCTCCCTCAGTCGTGATCAGTCAGACCCCAGCAGGTGGTCAGTGGATGTCAGACCAACTGGTTGATCAGTCAACACTCTGCACCTGGTGGTCAGTGCATGTCATAGCAAGCATTTGAGTTGCCTTAGCACATCATTAGTATATTATGCTTTGATTGGTTGAATGGCCAACCAGACGAACAGACATTTAGCAAATTAGGCTTTTATTACATAGGATAACCTTGTATAATATCAGATGGGTGCTGCATTTACTGGGGTTATCACGTTGTAAGGTATATAAATGTCTACTCACTATGTTGAACACCTGAAACCAATACAATATTGACTGTCAACTGTAGTTGAAAAAATAATTTAAAGCTTCAGATCAGCTTTGTTGCTCAGCAATTGAAATATAATTTTTCAACTAGACTCTATTTTAATAGGTTAATAACAAATCACTTGCTTGTTGTATAATTTTCTTACAAGGCCAAAAATAAATGTATTACTGAAAAATAAAAAAATTAAAGTGATTGTAGGTCAGTCATTTTCACACTTAACTACTATTTCCTTTATCATTTGAAGAAACTCAGAGGAAAATTTATTTCAAAATTGTTCAGGTCAAAATATGTTTAGAATTTTAAAAGGAAAAATTGCTTTTTTTCAAAAAAGTTATTGAATGCATTGGGATAAAGTTGGTTAATAAAATTATATAGATTTTGGGTGCACAATTCTTGAATACATCATCTGTATACTGTATTGTATGTTCACCACTCAAGTCAAGTCTCTTAAATTCTTTAAGAAATAATTTCTGGCATTAGATCCTGGCATGCAGCCCTCTTATGGGGAACTATTATTTCCTTTCCCAAAGATGTAAATGGAATTTATCCTGCAAAAGGGTTTTATTAATATCCTGATCACTAACATTTTTCTTTCTCCACACTTTTATTAAAAATCACTGCATACATATGCATAGCTCCACATCTTTCTGGTAAATTTACTTCCTAATATTTCCCCTAATATCATGTAATGATAAAAACTATTTTTTCATTTCATTATATTGCTTTTTTGTTCTTTAGCTTCCTACATTTCCTGAAAAATGGATCAATTTGGAGTAGTCGCACCATGGATATACTTTTCTTGTCCATATCTCATCTGTAAATTCAAATGGGTATCAGTTCTAAATCTTCCTTTTTTGAAATGCTAATATTTGCAATCCATTAATTTTTCCTTGAAGTGATCTTCGTTCTCTCTTACTTTAATACTTCTTTGTAGTACACCATAAACAGTAGATTTCTTTTATTGCTCTCTGAAAGTTTGCTTGCTTAAGTTCCTAAAAGGCAGGGACTAAATCTATTTAACCACCATTGTAAAGCCCTCAGCACAATGCATAACCAAAAAAGCTTTACTGCTTAGGTTAATGAAAATATTGTGCTCTTATACAATTGTCAGAGCCAAGGAGGCTCTGGGAAGCCACTAAGCTAATCATTTTGTTCCAGAAGGACTGCCCTATATTGAAATCAACCCAGAAAAAATGCTTATATACATTTACTAGTAAAGTCCTCACAGGAAGGACAAAGCTCTTTCTGTGTAAATAGCTCATTTTAACATTCTCAAATCATGAAAATCCATTTTTTTCCTAATCATAATTCCTGCTGGCTTAAGAGAACTTTCTATTATTCTTGGTTGTAGCTTGAGATGATAATTCTTCCTCACATACCAAGTTTTATTTAAATATTTCATCAAAATGTTTTCTCCATATGTTTTGCATCCTGTAGAAACTAATCCTGAGACAAGGATTTGTATATAAGTGATTCATGAAAATAAATACTTCCAGGGCAAACCAGAAAGGGTTTCATTAGTAAGAACATTTCCAAAAATCCTGGGGAAACTCATAGGCTTTGAGCTCTCTCATGTGGGAGGGGAGAAGGGAATGGACTTTAGTAGCCTGTGAACAATCCTTCAAAAACAACTGGTTGATGAGTGTTGAGTATGAACTCACAGTAATTGGGGAGAGGATATACATTAATTTTCAGAAGGGATCTGAGAAGATCTGGGCAGAACTAAGCAAAACCATTTTTCTTAACCTATGCAAATTTTTATGCATTAGCTATTTTTTTCAATGAAATTTGTTACTATTAATGTTATTTTAAAATTTATCTTTGAAAGTATTAGGAATGTTCCCTTTTTTGTTTTTCCCCATTGACCTCTGCCACCCTGCACCTGCCCCTCTCAGACCTTCACCACACTATTCTCTCTCTCTCTCTCTCTTATTCCCTCCTTTCCTTCCTTTCTTTCTAAAATAAATGAGCATCTCCTCAGCTGAAGATTTAAAAAAATAATATCTCACTCCTGAAAATTCAGGCGCAAGTATCTGGGGCAGAGATTTACTAATCAATACCTGTGGAGATGCACCCAGCTTTGTAAGACAAGGACTCCTGCATTTATTGTGGGGTTGTTGTCAACCTTGGAGAAGGATGCCTGCCCATTTCAAGAGTCTCTACCTAGGATACCTGTCTGGAGAACTCAAAGATCCCAAATGAAGAATGAGACACCAAGGGATTGAAGATTTGGTTGTTAGTGATAGACCTACATAAATCTAGCTTTAAGGAAGAGATACCTTGAGCATAAGTGGGTTTCAAATGTGAGAAAAACAACTGAATGAAAAGACAAATCAGAATTTGGAATTTGCTGCCTTAGGAGACATCAAAGCCAAAATAATCCTACCAATCAAAACAAGAACTTTCTTCATCAATTCCTCTCTTTTCTTCTTCCAACCTCAACATCTTTACCCAGCTGTACCACTGTCAGTGGGGAAAGAGGAGATACAGAATAATGTGGGGAGGCAGTGAAATGGAGTCGTGCTCACCTCATTGTAGCTTTTCAGGTATAATGTAGGCCTGAGTTGAGGAAGGAAGGGTGTTTACATTGGAGAAGATTTGGGGTTGAATTATTGATGGACCTAGATTGTCATTATCTATATGTTATGGGTTGTATTATGTCCCTCAAAAATAGATGTTGAAGTACTAACCTCCAGAAATTAAGAATGTGACCTTAGTTGGACGTAGGATTGTTGCGGATATAATTAAGTTAAAATGAGATTACTGAAGAGGGGTGGGCCCCCAATCTGATATGACTCATGCCTTTATTAAGAACACTAGATCCCTAGATGCTTTGTCTCAGTGGTTAAAGCATCCACCTGCGGACTGAAAGGTCCAGGGTTTGATTCAATTCAGGGGCACATGCTGAGTTGTGGGCTCATTTGCTGAAGGCTAATTCCAGGAGGTCATAATTATGCCAAGAAGTTTATCAGAAGGCTGATAGATCTTGGGGCTTCAGCCGGGCTGAAAACCTGCATAATTATTACCTGCTGCTGGAACAGCTATAGGCATTTCCTCTAACCTGATAATCTTTCCCCCCTTTATCAAACTTTACCTGTTTGCATTCCTAAAGGGCCAATGCATTTCTTAGCAAATAAAAAGCCATGGACCAGGACATTCGGAGAGCCCACTTCATTAGAAAGTGGAGTCTCTCCTGGCTACCCCATGCCCTCCAAATTTATATTTCATGTCTAGTCTCTTTATTCAATTTATGCACAGCCCTTCTCCTGAACCCTTGCAGCTGCAGTAAGACCCCAGCACTCGATCCCCAGTAGGGGCCATGCAGGAAGCAGCTGATCAATGATTCTCTCTCATCATTGATGTTTCTATCTCTCTCTCCCTCTCCCTTCCTCTCTGAAATCAATAAAAATATATTTTAAAAAAAAGAATACTAGAGGTCCGATGCATGAAATTTGTGCAGGGCGGGTCCCTCAGCGTGGTCTGCCTCCTCTCGCAATCCAGAACCCCTCGGACATCCTTCTCACAATCCTGGGCCTCTCACTCCTAACCGCCTGCCTGCTCACTCCTAACTGCTTCCCTGCTAGCTGCTTATGGCCTGTCTTCTCACTCCTTACCGCTTGGCTTGCAGCTCCTTAGTGCTGCCACTGAGGTGGGACAGACTTCCGCCATTGCCTCTGTGCTCACCAGCCATGAACCTGACTTCTTCTGGTAGAGCGGTGCTCCAACTGTGGGAGTTCACTGACCACCAGGGGGAAGCTCCTGTATTGAGTGTCTGCCCCCTGGTGGTCAGTGTGCGTCATAGCAACCAGTCATTCTGGTCTTTCAGTCATTCCACCATAACGATCATTGGGCTTTTATATATATAGACTAGAGGCCTGGTGCACAGATTCATGCATGGGTGGGGTTACTCAGCCTGGCTTGAGCCCTCTCACAATCCAGGACCCCTTGGGGTTTGTAGCAGTGCCTAAGCAGCAAGCAGCTGGGGAGGAGCCCCAGATGGGGCTGGGCGCAGCTCTGCTGTGGCTCATTCTGCCCCACCACTACCACTGCCACTTGGTAGTGCTGCCCTGGAGGCAGGAGAGGCTCCTGCCATCACAGCTATGCTCCCTAGCTGTGATCCCAGCTTCTGGCTGAGCAGTACTCCCACTGTAGGAGTGCACTGACCATCTGGGGGCAGCTCCTGCATTGAGCGTCTGTCCCCTGGTGATCAGTGCACATCATAGCGACCAGTCAACTGGTCGTTCAGTTCTTTCAGTTGTAAAGGTTGCTTAAGCATATATATGACCATGTGAAGATGTGAAGACACGGAAAGACATGGAGAGAGCTATATGAAGATAGAGGTAGAAAATGCCATGCCAAGCATTGCTGGAAATTACCAGAAGTTAGGAATAGGCCAGAAAAGATCACCCCCTACACCCTTCAGACATGCATGGACCTGCCAATGCCTAGATTTTGGAGTTCTGTAAGCAGAGCTATGAAATAACAAATTTCTATTCTCATAAGTCATCTAGTTTGTGGTACTTTGTTATGGCAGCACTAGAAAACTAATATACTATGGGACTGCCAAGCTATGGGATTGGCTACGATTCCATTCACAGATGAAGGATAAGCCATGACAGTGGATTTGAAGGGGCAATTCAAGAAAGAATGTATGGTTTTCTGCTTGCACTGATACAAATGAAGTTCATGCAATCAACCAGTAAAACTGTGACTATTCCATAAATATTTCTGTAGCATATTGTGCATGGCTAATGCAGTCCTCATGATGTTTATTTTTATTCCTTTATGTGCTACTCACAACCTGAGGTGTTTTTTTTAATTTTTAAAAATCTTTGTTGTTTTATTATATTAAAAATATTTTTGCTGAAAGTATTACATATGTCCCTCTTTTCCCTCTTTAATCCCTTCCAGCCCATCCTTCCTCCACTCTTGGCCTTCACCACCCTCTTAAATATGTTCATGGTTTATGCATAAATACATACAAGTTTTTTTTATATCATGTTTTAGCTTCACATTTGGTTACTTTTTTGGTATTTTTCAATGTCACTCTCCTAAATAACTAATAGTCATTTTCAGGAACAGACGGCAAATAGGAGTGCCTATAGCCTGAGTCTTCAATGGTTATAGACAATTCTGGTTTGTTGTAGCCAAGGTGCACATTAATGTAGCAGATCAGGGTGCTTCTTATAGTTCAAGATAAGAAAAATCATCTCTGACAGCCTAATTAAGATGAAAAGTAATAATAACCATAAGTGATGAAAACATAATTAAAATTAACCCTTTAATGAGCATTTTCTAAACCTAAGCCTTTAAATGCATGATCTCTTTAATTCTAAAGCAATTATATGGGACCACACTATGTTGTCCCTATTTTATAGATGAAGAAACCAAAATTTTGAATGAATAACTCATCCAGGTTGTTCACCTAGTAAATGGAAGAGAGAATAATTCGCTTCATATCTGTTTGACACCAGAAATAGAGTTAAGGTGAAGACCTCATCATGATTAGGCTGAAATCACTCTGCTGGCTGAAATGACCAGGGAGGCTGGGCCTCTAGTATCATTATAAATAACATTATTTGAACATATATATACATACACACACACGTGCACACACACACATACACACACACACACACACACACACACACACACATATATATACACACACACAAGTGGTGTTACAGCCTTTTAAGGATATTGCATCTGGAGGTATAAGATATATGTTTTCCTCTTTCTGATGATGTTAATTGTGGTATCCCAATTCTAAGAGAACTCCCAAGATCTTCACCCCTAGTATATAGACCTGTTACAATTACCTCCCTATGAGTGGGGGTAAAACAATGGATATTACTTCTGTGATTAGGTTATGTTACATGGCAAAGGTGAAGGGATTTTACAGATGTAAATAAGGTCCAAAATCAATTATCTTTGAGATAATCAGTGGGAGAGTATCTGAGTGGACCTACCCTAATGAGTTAAACACCTTGAAGGGGCTAGACTCTTTTTGGCGTCCAGTGTGAGAAGTTTTCTGAATGGGATCACATGACCAGGACCTGATAGAGAATCTGGTTATGCTAAGACCAAATTTCTGACCTACAGAAACTAAGATAATAAGTGAGTGTTGTTTTAAGTTGCTAAATTTGTATTAATTTATTATACAGCAATAGAAAACTAATGTGTTAATTTTGAACACTTGAATAAGGTTCTTATTTTCATTACTTTTTTACACAAAGGTTGCATACTAGAGAGACTTTCACTTAGAAATTATTCAACTAGCCCAGCCAGTGTTGCTCAGTGGTTGAACATCGACCTATGAACCAGGAGGTCACAGTTCGATTCCCAGTCAGAGCACATGTTGGCTCAATCCCCAGTGGGGGCATGCAGGAGGCATCTGATAGATGGTTCTTTCTCATCATTGATGTTTCTATCTCTCTCTTTCCCTCTCCCTTCCTCTCTGAAATCAATAAAAATGTACCTTTAAACAGAAATTATTCAACTATTAGT
Organism: Lasiurus cinereus; assembly: GCA_011751065.1. Classification (NCBI taxonomy): domain Eukaryota; kingdom Metazoa; phylum Chordata; class Mammalia; order Chiroptera; family Vespertilionidae; genus Lasiurus; species Lasiurus cinereus. The sequence continues at coordinate 5,188,845 of JAAGEH010000029.1, read as the reverse complement.
TTACCAATATATCTATCTATATCTTCCTCTCCCTTCCTCTGTCTGATATGAATGAAAACATAATCTTTTCAGAAAAGAACAGTTATTCTTTATTTCTTTGGTAAATTTAATGAAATCCATCCATGGGATGAAAATGCTTACTAACGCTTATCCATTTCTTTTAGTATTTGTTTATATGCTGTTTCATCCAAGCAATTGCCTTTTCTTTCTGCCTCTTACCTAGTTGAAAACAAAGATGAGTCTATATGTTTAAAAGAATGATTTTTCTTTCTCATGTTATTTAGCTATCTTAACTATAACACTATATAATCTATTGTGATGATGATATTGCTATTAAAATATTGTTTTATAATGTTTCTAAATGTGTATTGCAGGACAATGCTTTAAATATATTTTTATTTAATTAAGTTTCATTTTCACATACTTTAGTATTTATTATTATGAATATTCTTAAAACATGCCAATGTTACAATTAAGTAAGCTAATCCAACCATGCAATAGATATGAACTAATTAATTCATAAAAATTCTTTATTACATAGAAATATATCTCTGTGTGTATATACATGTTGTTATACACAGTAGAGGTCCGGTGCACCGAAATTCATGCACAGTGGGGAGGGGTGTCACTCAGCCCAGCCTGAACCCTCTCCAATCTGGGACCCCTCGCGGGATGTCCGACTCAAAATCCAGGACTGCTGGCTCCCAACTGCTTGCCTTCCTGCCTTCCTAATTGCCCCTAAACGCTTCTGCCTGCCAGCCTGATCACCCCCTAACAATTCCCCTGCCAGCCTGATTGATGCCTAACTGCTCCACTGCCAATCTGATTGCCCCTAAATGCCCTCCCCTGAATGCCTAGTCACCCCTAAGTGCCCTCTCCTGCAGACCTGGTCCCTCCCAAATGCCTTCCCTTGCTGGCCATCTTGTATCCACATGGGGGCAGCCATCTTGTGTGCTGGAGTGGTGGTCAATTTGCATATTGCTCTTTTATTAGATAGGATATACATACACATAACAGAGATGTATTTATTAAAGTTCTAGAGAAATATATATTATGGATTATTATTTTTTATTTCCATTATATATAATATGTAATTACTCAAGTACTCTATGTCAGCTTATGTTTTTAATCACAAAACTTCCATGCAATTGAAGTTCTTCCAAACTTCTTTTCTTTCTGGTCATAGTAAATTTTATGTTTTTGACAATAGCTTTTGTTAATTATCACTAAAAATGCTTCTCTAGGGCTAGTTTGCAATTAACTGTCATTTTTGTATAGGGTATAAAAGAAAAAGAAGAGTACATGAGCAAACAGAATTTCATACTCTACTGACTGTTGTACTATCATCAAACTTCAAAAATATATAGTTATTTTATCTGATTTAAGTTTATCAGAAGCAAGCATGACTTTAATCTTTGATTCATTACACTAGAGTACTGTGAAGAAGCAATTCAATACTGAATGGCAATATATTCATGTAGCTATTAAAGTGGCCATTAAAAGCAGTCTGACCTTTTTTCAATTTGTGTATTTTCTATGATGACTATCATTGCCATTGTAGCTATCTTTGTGTGCATTTATATAAACCCAGAAAAATAAAGCTCTAAGAGGAATAATATTACCAATGTTTCCCCTTAGTTACAATTGTAAATTGACAAATAGCATTAGTACTTTTATATTTTTATAATAAATAGACCAAGTAGAATATATGAAATCAAATCAGTAAGGTGATCTCAAAGAAGCCACATCTCTCTTTTTTTAAAATTTATCCAGCCACAGCCAAAACTGCACTCTTTTACTCCAGTGACTCATTGGCCCAGATTCACTGCAAGTTACCCCTTAGAATTGCTTTTATAGGCAAGTTTATGAACCAGAAAATATTCATTTATTTAAGATTTCAAATTCAATAGTAAAACATGTTGAATTACTGAAAACCTGTCCCTTTTTAAAAAAAACTGCGTGAACTTGTGTTGCAGAAGACTATGGAATATTATGTTTATTGTTTTTCAAAAAGTGCAACTTAGTGGCCTTAGAGCTTAAATTATGATGCTACAACAAAATATTATGAAGTCATAAATTCTATTAAGATAAACATAGAATTAAAATGTAACATGTGAGTCCACCCTCCATGGCTCAATGGTTAAGTGTTCACAGATGAACCAGGAGGTCTCGGTTCCATTCCCAATCAGGGAACATGCCCAGGTTGGAGGTCAATCCCCAATATGGAGCGTACAGAAGGCAGCCGATCAATGATTCTCTTTCATCATTGATTTTTCCCTCTCTCCATCTCCTTTCCTCATAAAAATATATTTTAAAAAATAGAATAAAATTTAACATGTGAAAGAGACATTGAAATGTGTATTATAAGATGGGTTTAGAAACCTCAAAGTCATAATAGTGGAATAAGCATAAGAATGGGTCTTCTTTTTTTAAAAAAATAAAAAAGATTTTTAAAGAAAATATTCATTCCAGAAATTGTTTATTGATTTGAGAGAGAGAGAGAGAGAGAGAGAGAGAGAGAGAGAGAGAGAGAGAGAGAATCACCAGTGTGTGAGAGAAACATTGTTTGGTTACCTCCAGTACCTGCCCTGACCAAGAATGGAACTGTAAACCTTTCTGGTGTATGGGATGATACTCCAACCAACTGAGCCAACCGGCAAGAGCAATAAGGGACTATTTTTTTTAAAGCTTTAGCATTAATTAGGTATTCTTAATGACTAACTAAATATAACTTCCAATATTAAAAAAATTAGCCCTGACTGGTTTGGCTCAGTGGATAGAATATTGGCCTGCAGACTGAAGAATCCTAGGTTCGATTCCAGTCAAGGGCACATTCCTGGGTTGAGGGCTCAATCTCTATAGGGAGCATGCAGTAGACAGCCAATTAATGATTCTCTTTCATCATTGATGTTTATCTTTCTCTCTCTCCCTCTCCCTTTCTCTCTGGAATCAATAAAAATATTTTAAAAATTACTTTTTTTCCCCTGAAACTACGATGATCAAATTCTAGCATTTTGTCAATATAAGGACCTACAGCATAAGCTAAAATTTTGACAAGTGTTAAATGTGTATGTGTGTGTATGTGTGCAAATGAAAAGTTAAAACTTTATTTTTCATGTTGGTGATGGGAATCCTAAGAGCATTTAAAATAGAATTTACATATCTACAACACTAAACACCAGAAATCCAGGAATATAAGTACATGCTCTCATAAAAATGGATAGCATGAAATTCCACAGGTTCTGAATCCCTGTCAGTATGATTGCTTCCTTTGAGGGAAATATAAATAGTGAACAGAGAATTGTTTAATTAAAAATGGACTCATCATAGATATGTGTGATTAACTCCATAGGGCAATAAAAATTAACATTTAACATTGCCATGTTTTAACAGTGCCCTGAGGGTCTCGGTATATAGAGAGAGACAACAGCTATGCTTATGACAGAGCATTAATTTGTCATGGTGGTGGTTTTGAATTGCCCATGGCATGGACTTTAAAGCTTAAATGAATGGTCAAGTTAGTCTAAAATTCACAAAGGCTGATAAACGCTTTAGTAGCTTATTACATGTATTTCATATATATATTATTGATTTCAGAGAGGAAGGGAGAGACAGAGAGATAGAAAAATCAATGATGAGAGAGAATCATTGATTGGCTGCCTGCATGCCTCTCACTGGGGATGGAACCCACAACCTGGGCATGTGCCCTGACCAGGAATAGAACCGTGACCTCCAGGTTCAGAGGTTGACACAACTATTGAGTCACACTGGCTGGGCCAGGGTATGTATTTCTGCTGTACATGCATAACAGCTGTAATTAGACAATGGTGGTATTAGCAAAATCTCCTGGCCATTTCTTTCTCGCAGAAGGAATAAGACACATACAAATGAGGAAACACCACAGAAAAAGTAAACTTGAAGGTAATTGGAAAGAGAGACATAAAAAGAACCTGAATGGAATATGATGGTACCTTGAAAAGAGGAAATGAAGTGCATGATCCCCTATTTTCCATTATTAGGCTAGGAGTCCATAGCAGAATTTAGAGAACCACAAAAATGGCTAGGATTTGACTAATTGGGTTGAACTCTTGGGGTCTTAAAATTACAAGAGGTGATATCTACCATACAAACCCCCAAAAAGCTAATAACCAGGACCACAACATCACACATAACAGCAAGATCAGAGCTGAGTGCAATGGTGTCTACCTTTTTGCAAGCATAAGCCATCTGAAAGGCATGAGACTGGGATTCTGACAATATGAAGACTCCCGGTTTTACCTACTGTTCATAGGCTTTGTGTTGTATATATGTCTTTAGGCACTTAAATTTTCTGAAAACCTTTTAGGAAGAATACTAACTGGAGGACTGAGGTAATAGTAAATAAGCACATGTAGTGGTGAAATTATATAAAATTAATAACTAGAGAACTAATTTAGAGGTCTGATCACATCAGTGTTAAAGAGAGGAAAAATAAATGATGGTTTGTTTATCCTGACACTTGAGAATGACTCTAGGAGTAAGGAAGATAAACTGTCTATAAACACTGACAATTTGTAGAAATTATGTTTTGAAACTATTTCATTGCATTTATTTATCTTGATATTGGATGAAACTCTAAAGAAATATGGGACACACTTTGAAACAAATTTTGTATATTTTAACATATTATCTTAGATGTTACTTTATTTTGGATCACTTTTTTTTAAAAAGAGACAATATAAAGATTTTTTTTATTCAAAAGTATAATTGGATAAGTCTATTTGTTTCCATCCATTCTTATGAAATACGACCAACTTCTTTGCAAAAAGAAGACACCATGATGACCTAGCTTGGGTGAATAATGTATGTGATTAGGCAGAAATAGGTAAGCTCACGCTGGTAGATTATCCAATTCTCAGTCAAAACTCTGTTTTTGCCCCTACTTCTTGATCAATTTCTATTCCCACTTTGTCTTCTACCATCTTGTCAACTTCCGGACTAACTCCCCTATTCAATTTATCTACTTGATTGGCCAACAAACCAACCACCTGACCGACCTGACTGGCCTGACCAGCCACTTGACCAGCTACTCCTCTGTATGGAATTAGAAGATGTGTTTCTATCATAACATTCTTCAATTTCAGTCAACTTGGCTGACACTGAGAGTATCCAGTCTGAATTATGCCCCTATGCCTGACTCAGTTGTGGAAACATCAAAACAAACACACATATTTCCTTTTAGGAGGCATGCTCTGATAATTTGGGACTCTGATTTGCTACTCAGCTTTCTGTTCAGTTCTTCCCAGGCACAGCTAACATAGTGTAATTTTTTTCCCTCTGGGATTTCCAGAGTAATGGTCACAAACCACTTTCAGAGGTGATCAAAGATTGTGGTTCAAAACTTGCTGCACTGGAGATAAGGGCTAATGTTGCACCAATGCAGCCACTACCCCTTTCTCTTCTATTAGTCTCTTAGCTGATGGTTGGAAAAAGTCAACAGCAGCATAAGAAATGGAAGCCAGACTCTTGATAGCATCCATGCTTTTAGATTTACCTAAATCCACTGCAGAATGAACACCTACATTTTAAAAAGTAATTCCTGCTTTTTGCTCCACACATCTTAGTTGGTTGATAAAAGCATAAAAGCATATGCAAATCCCTGTCCATCTAGCTCTACCCATGCATCTAGAGCAATGAATATAGGACTTAAGATCCTACGGAGAACTTTGGATCACCAAGTCAACCTCAGGAATGTCTAAACTATGGGCAGTCACATTGGTTGCCACCCAAACTTTAAAACTATCTTCTCCGAAGCCCTTCAGTGTAATTTCACTTTGTGACTGTTGCAGTGTCCCCATGGGCATTCTCTTTTAAGTGTGGATCCATGGCCATTTCAGTTACATTCTTTTTGGTCTCACAGAAAATAATAGACCTCCCTTCAGACCCAATGTAGACTTGAAGGACATTTCTAATAACTTCTGGCCTATGAGACCAATGGCATTGGATGGCCAAATGTTCCACAGTAGTTGCAGCCTTTGGAGTTGTTTTTCCAACAAGGTTAACCTGTTCATATCTGTATTTCATGTATTTTTTTGCAACTTTGTATTTCCAACAAGGTTAACCTGTTCATATCTGGATTTCATGTATTTTTTTTGCAACTTTGTATATTCATTGTGGGCAAGTTGCAGAAAAAAAGTAAAGTTTGGCAACTGTGTTCAGAATCTGTCTGTAGGATTCATGGATGATATCTTCAACTTGTTCAGCAAAACCTAAATCTAACATTTGTCCACTTCATCAAGTACAGCATGGTGCAGTTTAGAAAGATCTAATCAGCTACTCTGCAGATGGTCTTTGCTACAACCAGGGGCTCCAACGAAGATGCCAATATTAATCATTTTGAATATGATTAATTTGGCTTTGATATGATGTTCCGCCATAAAAACATGCTAAGCCGAGTTCCCCAGCTATATCTTTGAAGTCTTTTGGCTACTTGACTTGCCAGTTCCCTTGTAGCAGCCTTATATTACCTTTGGTGAGCAGCTTTTTCAATTGTCTCTTGATTTATTTGGAGTCTTTTAATCTAGAGAATGGCAAAAGAGAATGCCTTTCCTGTTCTTGTCCATGCTTGAGTAATTAAAACTTTCCCTTCATCTATAGGCCCACAGGTCTTAACTTGAATAGGAAAGAGATATGGTGTCCTTCCACTTTTAAGAAGCTTTATAGTCTCTTCAGAAATAGGGAAATTGGAGAAGGCTCCTTCTTTCTGTTTATGTGTTAGGGTCTCCTCTAGTTTATTATCACTTGATTTATGAGTGGAACTATCTAAGGAATATACTTTTTTCATATTCATCAATATCTGCATTTGCAGATCTTTACTTCTTGACTTTTGAGACTTAGAAAATTCATTTGAAAATCTGTTTTATCCTTCTTCAGTGTCTCCACTTATCTTCTCTTTCATTTTAGCTTTTTCAGACTTGGGAGCATCCAGGTCATCTGCAATGCCATTTTCTCTTCTTTGGATTTCTCATCTGAGTCATAATGGCGCCTTGACTTCCTTCTATCACTCTTTTGTCTCTCTTCAGGCTCTAGGTCTCTTCCAAGGGTGTCTCCACCTCCATAATGTTTCCCAAAGTAGTTTCCCAGGCATCATTTGTTGCCATAGCTTCCCTCTGGGCATGGTGGGCACAATCACCTTCTGTTAGCAATTGCGTAAAAGGAAATGAGGCCTAGATCACTTATAAATGCACTGTTTGTGGGTTTTCCTATAAGTTCATTTTTAATGTACATATTTAGCATACCTTGGATTATATTACAAACCATTAGAGCAACAAAAAGCAGTTTTCACTGGGTAATTTGTAGACATTTCAGCATACATAAAGGAAATGGAGACAGTATGGCCTTGCAGAGACAATCCTATCTTGCTCTTCATGACAACACACTACTACTTGAAAAGATCTACATTAACTACCACAGTCTAGTAACTAGACACTTCACCAAGAAGAAAAAAAATGTTTAAAGAAAAATAGATTCAAAATTCAAATGAAAGAAATAAAATTTTATTAATTTAAATAAGAATCAGCTATGATAAATATAATGAAAAAAGACTTGTTTTGTTTAAGAAAATCTCAAACTAAAATTCTAGAAAACACTTATATGGAAGTGAAGAAGGATAGCTAGGAGGAAAAGTAAACTATGGCTCATGTTTTTTGCAGAAGAGTAAAAAGGCAAATTGATTTTAACAGTGTTAAAATATTAGCTCATCATTATAGTCACTCTTAAATATAAAGTCCTATAGTTCTTTAGGATTTATAGAAAGTTGCTAAAATAAAAATATAATTGATAGTTTCAAACTCTATAGAGGAAAAAAGGAAAAAAAATAATCAAATAGAAAGCAGAAAATATATATTATAGATAGAGGTCAAAATCATAAATTTGACACTAGAGGCTCAATGCATGAAGATTTGTGCAAGAATGGGCCTTCCTTCCCTTGGTTGCTGGCACTGCCTTTGCTCAGGTGGTAGCTGCCTTTCTATCTTTGTTCCAGCTTGGAGCTACCTTTCTGCCTTTCCACGCTACCCAGAGGCCCAGAGTGGCTGGGATGGTACAGAATACATGTGTCTTCACCACGGTGATGACGCAAGCACTCCATCCCCAGCCACTTGGCACCTGTATAAGGAAATCAACCCACCATCTTTGTTGGGTTAATTTGCATACACACTCCTGATTGGCTGGTGGGTGTTGCAAAGGTATGGTCAATTTGCATATTTCTCTTTTATTAGTGTGGATTGTGTAATTAAGTAAATGTTCAATGCCCCTTTCCCACCATGCGTGCACGCACACACACACACACACACACACACACACACACACATGCATATACAAACTAGATCCTCACACACCAAATTCTTAAGAATTCTTGATTCTGGAAAGGTAGGAAAAGAAAAGATTAGTACCAGTGCTGATGAAGAGAATATATATTTATCATATTAAAATATATTTGCCTAAAGCAATAGTAACAGGAGCTACTATCCTTACTTAATAACCATTAAGGAAAACTGCAGTCTTTAATTGGTCTGGCAAATATTTAGTGTGACTATTTCCCAGGCATTGTGGTAGAAACTAGAAAGAACTATTCTGGATACACCAATTAAATGCATTTTACATCAATACCTCTTTTAAGCCAGACATATGCTCTTGGGTGCAGACAGTCTATTTGGGAGGCTATTCCAAGAAGAAGAAATGAAAAATGGGAAAGGTGAGGCAGTGATGCAAGGTAAGTCAATAAACAGCATTAATGAACAGGGCATTGCTGTGGGCAACTGAGGCTCAATCCTGCTGGGAATCTCTGCGAAACGATATAGAACGTTCTTCATAATTGTCCCACTGGAGGATGGGGACACCGAAATGCTTATTTTCCTACTTCCATACACTTCCAACAATGAGCAACCACAGATCTATTCACTTCACACTCCACATCACTGACCATATGCTTTTCGCTCCTCTAATAAGCCATAACAGAAGTGAGTGATTCAGGAGAAAAATGAGTCACACCAAGATGAGCATGGCATTCTAGAACTTATGGAAACCTGCCAAGTACTGACTTAAATAAATCTTTCTACAGTGGTCAAACACAGCAGCTGAAAAGATAAATAGCCAACTCAATTTTTCTGACTAAAAATATTTCTTACTTGCTCTGAGGAAATACATAACTAGTAACAGTGACCTGTATTGATTCTTTCACTATTGAAGCTCAAGAGCAGCATGTCTTTTGGAGCCAGACAGTTACTACCTTGAGTTTATCCTCCACCCTTTACCAGCTGAGTCAGTCAGTTATATTCTCTGATCATATTTCCCCAACCACAAAACAAGGATCAAAGATAAATAGTAGAGGCCTAGCTGGGATGGTTCAGTGGTTGAGGTCCGTCTATGAACCAGGTCATGGTTCAATTCCGGTCAGGGCACATGCCTGGGTTGTGGGCCCAATACCTAGTGTGGAGGATGCAGGAGGCAGCCAATCAATGGATTCTCTCTCATCATTGATGTTTCTATCTCTCTCTCCCTCTACCTTTCATTCTGAAATCAAGAAAACTCTATTTTTAAGAGATAAACGGTAGTGATTATGAGAATGCTATAAAAGAACCTTTGACCTCCTTGCTGTCCTCGTCCCTGAACTCCAGAATTTCATATGCAATTGTCTATTCCACATCTCCACTTAGAGATGTAAACCCCAGACATCAAGACTCAACACATATGTGGACTCAACTTCTGATGTGCTCCTGGAAACCTAGCCTTTTCCTATTTCATGTGATGGCAACTATATCCTTCAGGAAGTTCAGGCCAAAGATCTTTCAATCACTTTCGCCTCTTTTCTTCCCCTCACAGCTTATATCTAGGACATCCAAAAGTTTTCTTGGCTGTACTTTCAAAATGCATTCTTAATATGACCATTTCTCATCAGCTCTTCTGCTGCAACCTTATTTTAAGCCATCACATTTTTGTTGCCAACTAAGTGGTCTCACTGCTTGTACTCCACCCCCGCCCCTCAACAGTCCATTGTTCATGTAGCACATAGAGCAATCTTTTTAAGATATGTCATAGCATGTCACTCCCCTGCTCAGAACCTTGGAATATGTCCCCACCTCAGAGTAATAGTCAAAGCACTCAGAATGGTCTACAAGGCCCTGTGAGCTCTGCCCCTACCCACTGCCACCTGCCACTCAAATTCAATCTACACTACTAGTGCTGCTACTACTACTACTACTACTACTACTACTACTACTACTACTATCTTTGTTCATTTTACTCCATCCACACTGGCCTCCTTATCAGGCATGCTCCCACCTAAAGCCAGAGTCTACACTGGCTGTTTATATTACCCTAGATGAGTGCATGGCTGAAAGCTCTCACCTTCATCATATTTTTGCTCAATTATTACCTTTGCAATAAGGTTCACCCTAATCATCATATTGAAAATAGCAGCCAATTTCCCTCTCATTCTCTACTTTTAAGCTCCCCCCACAACATTTACTGTACAATCTTTGCTACTCGGGGCATGTTCCCAAACTATCAGCACTGGCATTGCTCAGGAACTTTTTAAAATGCAGAATCTCAGACCCCCATCCAAGACCAACTATAACAAACTACATTGTAACAAAATTCCCGGGTGATTCACATGAACAATAAAAATTTGAGAAGCAGGGCCACATGCTACTTTCTGAAGTACTGTCAACTTTTATATACCTTTAAGGCAGTAATCACTCATATTTTCTGCTTATGTCCCACCAGGATGAGAATTTTTTTGATTTGTTCACTACTTTTTATCCCAATTCTTAGAACAGAATTTGCACATGAAAAAAAAACACTGTTGAATGAATAAATGAATGAGTGAATGAATAAAACATAACCTATATTGAGTTATTATTAACCAAGATAATTCCTTTCTCTCTACTCCCTGGACAAATAACAATTCATAGTCACTGTTTTTGACATTTTAACAACTAAGAATATACTTTGTGAGAAACTGACTGCAAAAGTTTATAAAGATAGCATTTCTATCTCATCACTTTGAAAATACAGATGAATAATCTTCTAATCCGTTCCTCCTTATCAACTGCCCGATGATTACTAGATTTCTTTTAAAAATACATAAACACATTAGCACTAATGGAAGGAGCTTTTTAGAAAGTAAAATTTGATTTGCACAGTCAAATGACTGTCACACATAATAATTAGTAAAAACAAATTGCAGTTAATGTGCTTTTTTTATTTCATGGGACATTTTAATTAGAATCAATTCTCCAAAAAAAAAAAAAAAACTAAATCACAAGCATGATAATGTCTTATTAAAAATCCTATAGTTTCTCTCACATCAATGAATAAAATCATATTGTCTATGAAAGAAAAAATTCAAAGATAAATACATGTATCCATAATTATCACCTCTTATGAAAAGTACAAGTGATTTAAGGGGCTGCCTAAAGTTATAAAGTGAAAGTAAGTAGTTTATGCATGAAAAGGGATATAATTAAAATTTAAAATTAAATTGAAAATCAGCATGGCTCAGTGATTGAGCATCAACCTATGAACCAGTAGGTCATGAGGTCATGGTTCTATTCCTGGTCAGGGCACATGCTCAGGGCATAGTCGCTAGTATGGCGTGTGTAGGAAACAACCAATCGATGATTCTCACTCATCACTGATGTTTCTCTCTCTCTCTCTCTCTCTCTCTCTCTCCCTTCTCTGACATCAATAAAAATATTTTTAAAATAAACTTTGTTACATATATACACACATCTGATGTCTGTATACTAATATTTTATATATAATAATAAATAGTATTATTCTGGTAAGTATTTTACTGATCTTGAACTACATACATATTTATACAAGTCTGTTTTTATACAGTTGTTGGTCCTAGAGGTTGGAATAGCAACAAGATTTCCTCTTACCTTTTACACTTCTTTGTACACAAATTTACTTCAGTGCAAGCAATTACTTTGTGTTACATAATAAAACATATATTTTAAAACTGACATTATCTGCTAAAATTGGATAGCAAGTTTTGTAGCTGAAACAGAATTCAGACAAGAGTGTGCCATTACTTATCTAGAGATACAGTCCATTAACACAAATGAACCATATTATCAGTGGTTTAATGCTGTTACTTATCTTACTATATAATTTTTTTTTTTTTACTTTTAGGTTATCTTTTTATGAGTCATTAAGTCAGATAAACAATATGGAATTCCTAATAGATGAAAATCATTCGAAGAGAGCATGGGACTATCTTAAAAGACATAATAAATGTTTGGTTTTGCTACATTTATAAGAGAGTGCTTATCTATATTCTGACAATTAAATTGTGATTATTTTCTGGATCCACGAAGTGTGGAGTCATTTATTCTTTTGAATATACAGTGCAGTACACCTGAATATGGAGAGAGAATCAATAGCAAATGGCAAGCTCTCTAAGTGCTATGTGATTATTTAATATTAATAGCCTATGCTTACTACACTGATGATTATGTGTTCAGAGATCATAATAATCTGGCCACTTAGTATATATATGATTGTCTGTGAATTTACTGGTTTTAACCATCTTAACAGTCTTTAAGTTTTTCCCAAACCAAGAATAAAACAACCTCAACAACAGCACACTTTATCTAAAAAGTTATAACAAACAAATTATAGAATTTTTAGAGAGCATTGACCTCTTTATTTCTTGAGAGTGATGTTCATTAGTAAATTAATGTTTTACATTGCTCCTAAGATTTTTAAGAATATATTTTACTCTAAAATTTATATATATGTAAAAGGCTAATATGCTAAGTGACCAACTGTCTGACCAGTAGCTATGATGCACACTGACCACCAGGGGGCAGACACTCAATGCAGGAGCTGCTGAGGTGCAGTGACTTGCTAGCAGTGGTTCTCAGGTGACACATGCACCCTGAAACCAGAGAGGAGGGAGCCCGATTCCTCAAGGGGCTGCACAATTCCAACTTTGCCTGTGGGTTATGTTGTTGCTGGGGCACTGTCAGCCTTGAATCTGGTTTACTGCACACTTGCATTTGTGTTCAACACCCTGTATGACAGCAACTTTGCAGAGTGCCCTTTCACACTCCAGGACCCCTTGGGGGATGTCAGAGAGATGGTTTCGGCCAGATCTCCATAGGCCAGGCCGAGAGACTCAACCTGCACCTGCTCACTCCATAGACACCAGCGAGGGACAGGAGGAGGTTGTTTCCAGGGTGTGACTGGTCCATTTTGCCCAGTCCCACCCTGCCCGCCACCTTCTAATTAATTTCCTTTCCATGTGCACAAATCTGTGCACTGGGTCATTAGTAATATTATCATATTCTTACAAATTCCCCTTGGAATCTTTAGCTCGGTTTCAGAAAGTGTAGTGAAATATTTAACAAGCTAAATAGAAAGAGAGAGCATACATAATAAAGACAACCAATGATTCTAGTATCCATATGTTATGTACTCCAAAAAGGGTGATGATTATACTAATCATACTATATTTCTATTATCAATTCATTTCTTTTGAATAAGGCATGCCATTCCATTATATTCATATAATGAATCTCATCCCACCAACTTTTATTTATGTAATAGAAACCAGCTAAATATATATTCCTATATACATACCAGTGGCCCAGTGCACAAATTTCATGCATGGCGGGTGTCCCTCAGCCTAGCCTGCACCCTCTCCAACTTGGGACCCTTAGGGGATGTCTGATTGCTGGTTTAGGCATGATCCCCAACAGTTAGACATCCTTCTTGCAATCTAGGACTGCTGGCTCCTAACCACTCACCTGCCTAGCTGTCTGTTGATCCCTAATCATTCTGCTTGCTTGCCTTCTCACCCCCAAAAGCCCCCTTTGCCAGTCTAATCGCCCCCAACTGCCCTCCTGCCAGCCTGCTCGCCCCCAAATGCCCCCTACCAGCCTGCTTGCCCCCAACTGCCCCCCCTACCAGCCTGCTTGTCCAAACTGGTCCCCATGCTAGCCTGATCACTCCCAACTGCCCTACCCTCCTGGCCTGATTACCCCTAACCACCTCTGCCTTGGTCCAGCCACCATGGCTTTGTTGGAAAGGTCTCCTGGTCTAATTAGCAAACTATCCTTTTATTAGTATAGACAGTATATAGTTATATAGTAGATAGGTATATAACATATGGTAATATAGTACAAGTAAAATATAGTAATACAGTAAAATGATACAGGTTAATGAATGTATCTTAAGAGAGAGAGAGACAGGATTCTAATGGCAGGTTTCAGGATTATCTCATAGTCTATTCAACATTTTAAGCCAATGATATCAATAAAGTCACATAAAACCAACAGTGTGAGCAGAGATATGTGGCTAGGAATGTGTATGGTAATTGTAATGAGAATGAAAAGCCCAGTATGGCTAGAAGATATGTGTACTGGAAAGTGATAGGAAATAAACATGGTGATTTGGGAACTAGGAAAGATAGAAGTGTCTTGCAGTCCAGGGGCAACATCTCGGGCTAAGCAAAGACTTAGTGTAAGGTAGGTGAACATCAGCAGGGAAAAGCATTGTCTTACTTATCATAAAAGGTTGATTTAACAAAGAAGGCAACAAAATGAGGAATGCTATTTGAGCACATGTTTGGTCTAATTGAGGATTTTTCTGATATTTGGACAAAAGTAAAATAGTGAACTTTTGAAACAAGGGACACACAAATGATTTAAACTTTAGAGGCAAGTGAAAGTAATGTGTCTTTGAGGAACATGAATCTCTAAGACAAACACCACTTTTCATAGCTATTTTGTTGATTGCACCTCTGTTTTTGCTCTTTTTATCACTCCTTAGCCCAGAATTCTGTGGGGGAGCCATTGTCCTCCACCTAGCCTCTCCTGTTTCTCAAAGTGCAAACATATATCAGAACTAGATGAAATCAAGAGTACTATCTTTGAACATAGAATAAAATATACCACAAATTCAATCAGTAATAACAGAATAAAAATATTTCCTTAGCTCTTACTGTCTAATCTAGTTGCTAAGTGTGTTGGAGTGCCTGTTTTATAAATTTCTGCCACTCATCCATTGATCCAATATGCAGAAATCCAATAAATTAAATGTACTACTTTATTGATTAACATTTGTAGTTCACTTACTACCTAATTCCAATAATGGTAGAAATCATATTCTGTTTTCTTCCATTTAAAATGATAGAAATTGCAGAGTTATCCCATTGTCTTTTATAATTTACACTTGGTATTTTATTCAGTTTAATTAACTTGTTTCTAATATTCCTGCAATTTATAATGGACAGATCATTTTTCATGGCTTCCAAAAACAAAATTAACCTAACTAAATTAATGAACACGCTGGCGAATCCCCACAATATCAATAAATGTAGTCAAATATTCTAAATATTATTTTATAATTTTACATGAATAGCTACATGGTGTTGCTAGTGCTCATATGTAAATGTATGTGTGTGTATTTCATTCTTTACTAGGTAGATGGTCCAATACTAATTTTCCTTTTTAGCATCTGAGTTTTACAATATGGGTTTTTGGGTAGATATATTGGAGTTCAAATCTTGTTCTATCACTTGTTAGTTGTAGTATTTTGTTTTAACTTTTTCAAAGTCAATTTCTTGAATCTGGAAATAAGAATAATAAAAGTATCTGTCCATGATGGTTAGTTTTAAATATCAACATGGCCAAACTAGAGTCCCCATTTAGTCAAGCAAACATTAACGTAGGTGTTGCTTAAAAGGCATTTTGTAGATGTGCTTAAAGAGCACAGCCAGTTGACTTTAAGTAAGAGAGATTATCCTGATAATCTGGGTGGGCCTGATTCAATCATGTGAGCAATGTAATGAGAGGAACTTAGGATCATTTGAAGAAGAAATTCCCTCGGTGGAATACAGCTTCAGCTCATGTCCAGTGAGCCAGCCTGTCTTTTCTGACTGCCTTCCCTACAGATTTTAGACTTATCCAGCCAGGCCCCCAAATTCTATAATCTAATTTCTTACAATATATATCTTCTTTTGTCCTGATTCTTTGAGCCCTGACTGGTAGGTTTATTATAGCATTTTGATGAGGATGATCAACTAAGTCAATGAAATAAAATGGTATATCAAATACTTCATAAATGTTATTATAACAGAACAAAAACATTAAAGAATTTTTAAAAATTATACCTTAATTCTCTAAATTCTTAGAGTGCCAACTGTTAATTTCTCCATATTAAAAAAGAGGGTGGGGCTAATAATCATTTATCGAAAGGCAAGTGTATATCCCAAAACTTGTAGGACACTCAAAAATCTCCTATTCTCCACTAATTCTATCTTTGTTTTTTCCTCTGGTAAATATTTACTTCCTGTTATGTTGACTGATTTTAAAGGATTTATGACAGCTGCTTCATTCTGTTTTGACTCTCCAAGTTTAAGAGGATTCAATATTTTCAGAGGAATTTAAAACCATCTTGGACTTTTTCAAACTTCAATATAGACTGTGAATTGAATGTAGCATTCATTTTATTTCCTTTTTTTCCTTTGACTACCAGGAGGCTCAGAACCAAATATGCAACTCAAACTTGGTTACAGCAAGCTTGCTGTATATGGTTGTTAGATATAAACTAACTACATTTTAGAGACTACCTTAGAAAGAAAATTATTTTCACTTCATAACCAATGAATTTAAAATATCCATTGAGCCGGAGCTGGTTTGACTCAGTGGATAGAGCGCCAGCCCGCGGACTGAAGGGTCCCAGGTTCGATTCTTCTCAAGGGCATGTGCCTTGGTTGCCGGCACATCCCCAGTAGGGCATGTGCAGGAGGCAGCTGATCAATGTCTCTCTCTCATCCATGTTTCTAACTATCTATCCCTCTCCCTTCCTCTCTGTATCAAATCAATAAAATATATTTAAAAAATAAAATAAAATATCCATTGAATAGTAAATACCCTTCTTTTGGGAGAAAGTAAGTTCATAGCATGGCTTAGGTCACAATGATTCTTACTTTGCAATTCATATGAAAATAAAATCCACAAATTGGAAAATGCTTTCACATTGATGAGGCCTAATTTCAGATACTTGAATTCCATGCATTTGAACTGGGGTCAGACATTCATTTATTTACATGTGTTTGTTGTGCTTTCTTAGTAACCACAAGAATCCTTAACTTCCTTTCTATAGGACAGAGATATAAACCCAGACAACTAATTTTTAAAAGCAAAAAAGAAAATAGTTAAAAGTAAAAAATGAAGAGAGAAGAGGGGATTGCAGAATAAAGAAAATAATTATGCTGTCAAACTTGTTATATGTGAGAAAACAATTCATATAAGCCCTAAATCATATAGCATTTCAAAGGAAACAAGTTGTCTCCAAGTA
Source organism: Lasiurus cinereus (assembly GCA_011751065.1). Lineage (NCBI taxonomy): Eukaryota > Metazoa > Chordata > Mammalia > Chiroptera > Vespertilionidae > Lasiurus > Lasiurus cinereus. Next base: position 5,171,490 of record JAAGEH010000029.1, on the reverse strand, counting down.
CAAGTCATAGGGTTACACTGATCTTGTGCACACTGATTTCCAAACTGGTGCCTGGTCAAAGAAGCTAAGCTTTAAAAAAATCAATGGAATTTTCCAAATAATATAATTCTAGATAGATTTTTCTATAACATTTAAAGATTGTAAGTGATGTCACCCTGGCAGATGTGGCTCAGTTGGTTGAACATCATCGTGCAAACTGAAAGGTTGCTGGTTGATTCCTAGTCAGGGCACATGGCCAAGTTGCAGGTTAGATCCCTGGTGTGTGTAGGAGGTGTAGGAGGTAACTGATTAATGTTTCTCTCTCAAACTGGTGTTTCTCTCTCAAATTGGTGTTTCTCTCTCTCTCTTTTCCTCTCGGTCTCCCTTCCTTTCTCTCTAAAATTAATAAAACATATCTTAAAAAGAGATTATAAGTGATGTGAATCATGAAACAGCCATGGATAAAGCCTACTTTTATTTAAAATATCATATCTAGAAATTTTGGTTTAAAATTGTCAGTAACCAACAATAAATTAGCTAGCTTGTTGAACAAACTATCTATCTATCTATCTATCTATCTATCTATCTATCTATCTATAAAGCCAGGGGCCAAAACAGGAGCAACTCCTTGCTATGATGCCCATTGCAGCCAGCAAACCAGCCCAATCATGAGTGGGGGCAATGGCCAACCTCCATGGCCCCTCCACCCAGATGGCCCATATCGCCCCCCCACTCCAATTAGGGTGAAGCCAGCTGGCCAACTGCTTGTGAGACCTTCCCCTGGTCAGTCGCAACCCCGATTAGCCCTCACCACCCTGATTAGCCCGTGGCCCCTCCCCCCAGCCAGCTCTAGCCACTGTCCACAGGCTCTCCCCAAGGCCATTCCTGTCCCCAATTGTCCCCCTCACACAAATCGAGGGCAGGGCCCACTGGCCAATCAACCATGGCCTCTGCCCCCGGCTGTCCCAGCCCTGATTGGGCCCCAATTGGGGAGGGCCAGCCAGCCAACCTCCTGGCATCTCCTTCTCCCCAGGGGCCTGGCCTGGACACAATCTGCCAAGATCTGGGCTAGGCTGGCCAGACCTAACACATGCACAGATTTGTGCGCTGGGCCTCTAGTTGTTACTATAAAGAATTAATGCATTTGAGGTTGTTATATCCTTTGAGTACTCCCATGAGTATTATACATATAGTTATCTTAAGAATAAACAGGAAAATATTATAATAAATAGGCATAGCTGAATGAAACCTTTGCTGGTTTATTTAGCATAGGTTTTAAAATTAGCTACTTTATTTTGAGCAGGCTCACCGAAGTTTGAAGGAAGAGTTGCTCTAGCAGGGATTGTAGAATTGATTATATTAAGGCTTCTATTGCTAAATGAGAATAAGTGGGCTGACCTTTATATTTTTATTTATGTGGTATATTTGTATTTGACCTATAGCCTAAAGCTGTGTGTCCTTATTCAAATTCCATCTTATGTGAGTGCAATAGCAGGAAAAGTGAATAATAGTTTTAGGAGTGGATCCAAAATTAATGAAATATAAACATTATCCTCAACACATTCAGAATGCTAAAATACATGCTATACTAAAACTTCCTGAATAATTTTTAAAAGTGTGGAAACAAATTCTTATTAAAACTCATAATGACCAGAGTATGCCACAGACATCTGAATCTGTTAATTGTGAATCTGGATTGATTTTTACTACTAAGCACAGTTTATTGATATAAATGTCCATTCTTTTATTAAACACTAGAGGCCCAGAGCATGGATTTGGCCAGTGGCAATCAGTCCAAAACTAGCTCTCCAATATCCCCCAAGGGGTCCTGCATTGTGAGAGGGCACAGGCCAGGTGGAGGGACCCCATTGGTGCATGATCAGGGCTGGGGAGGGACTGCAGGAGGACTCCAGGGCATGTCTGGTCCCTCTCACCCAGTCCTGACAGGCTGGTCCCCAGTAGCAAGCTAACCTACTGGTCCGAGTGTCTGCCCCCTCGCGGTCAGTGTGCATCATAGTGCCTGATCAAACTGTCGAAAGGTCGGAGACTTAGCATATTAAGCTTTTATTATATAGGGTCAGACAGGTCAACACATACAACATTTCCAAATCCTCCCAGATTCACAATTAGAGACTATTTTGCTAATATAGTTATGCATTATGTCACACATGAAATTCAGTTAGCAACGACAATTTTTGAAACATAGTATTTTGGAGGACTCAGATAGTATCCTTAGGAATTCTTATTTAGAATAACACTTTACAAAATAAGAATATTAATGTGCTAATATTTTTGCATTCCAAAATTACTTGATGATTTAGTCGATACAGAAACTGTGTGGTTTGATTCTTACAAATTTAGAATTCTTATTAAAATGATCACTGCTTCTCAGTTGTTTGTAATATATTTAATGTATATTCAGTAAAATTTATATATTTTTTCTTCTTAACATTAATTTTTTTCACAAGAAAATCTCTGGCATTTAATGATATTTTTAACGCCAAAATATGAAACCTAGGTATATCCAGAGTGAAACTTATAAGATGGCTTTATGTAAATAAGTAAATAAAAATAATAGAGTGCTTATTCTAAAATGTATGGCAGAGCATCCTGTGTTGTTAATAAATATAAACCATATAAAATAATGAATTATTTAATGAAGTATTACTATTTGAATACCTAATTTAAAGACAATTCCACCTGGTCTAATTTTTTAAATGATGGAAACTAAAGATATAAAGAAAAATAAGAACAACAAAGCTACAATTAGTAAAAAAAGAAATGGACACAAAAGAGAATAAATGAATTTATTAAGAATGACAAAAGAAGAAGACAGGGCTTAAATATTGGCATAATGAAAGAAATCAAGAAATAGTAAGAGAAGAAAACAGCAAAGGAAAATAAGAGGAAAATGAGGGGGCAAAAAGAAAAAAAATGAGGGAGAAATAAAGCAAGTGCTAATGAATGCAATAGGGAAAGTAAATTGCAAAGCCCTCCAAGGAATTGCACTCCCACCCACAATTTGCCGCTATACAGAGGATTGAAGTTTGGTATGCCATAACGAGGAACTGAAGGAGCTTCATCTCTCGAAGCAAAATTATGTGGACTGATAGAAAAATCATGGTTTTCAAAGAGAAATAATAAGCTGAATCTTTATTGAAATAAATGACCATTTGTTGATTGAATATGTCAACATGGTCACTGACAAGGGCAACTTTATTGCCTGCCAAGTAGTAAGTTAGAAGTTTTCCAGTGACTTCTCACTAGTGTGTTAGTCTTAAGAAAAGGCCCACACGAGAAAATTCCGGCAGTTGTTAATTCTATTTTTGATTATGCAAACATTTTGTTCTGGCATCTATTAATCTCTACAGGATCACCAAATTTAACATGACCCAATTAGCAGTTAATATAGCACAAGTATTAAATGGTTTTAAAATACAGTGGAATCAATGTATAATGTATCTTCTTGAATTATTACAATTTGCCCAGAGTCAGTAAAGAGTGATACAGTTTTAATTTGGGAGGAAATTAGTCAAAGAGACAGTTATCTATTTTTTCATATGGAAAATAACATAAGCAATTTGAAGAAAAACAAAATGTTGCATAGATACTGAAAATGAATTCAGTTTATGAATAAATTAAGAGCTATAGCAATGTTAGAAAACTGACATAATTATGAAATGTTGAAAATAATATAGTAAAATATTTTAACAAAATCATTGTGAAAGGAAGTCCCTGAAATATAATTAATTGCTATGTAGCTGCTACATAGAAAAATATTAATTACTGTCAACATCTACTCTTCCCTCAGTCTTCTCATTAAGTTCAGGAAGTAGCAACTTTTAATGAGTAAAATAAATAGTTTTTTTTAAGATATTGGAAATTGTTATATGGCTATGACATTGGCTAAACTAAAAATGTCTATAAACCTGAGAGTTAAGAAAATAAACAGGACAAAAATAGACAAACAAGAAAAGCAAATATGAAACCCAAAAGAAGGTTTATCAAATGTTAGTGTTATTATGTATTTGTTGATGCATACATAACTTATCTTTAGTATATATTTCTTTATTTTTTTCTATTCACTTAACTGCTATTGCTAAGATTATAGAAATGTGTTATAGCCCCAAAAGGAAATTTTATATTCTAAATATAAAAATAATAGGCGGCTTCCAAAATTTGCTCAATCATGGTCTATAAGAACAAGACAGCAAAAGGTGTATAAAATAATTGATGATAAGGTACAAAATTATATTTATGATAACATGCAGAAAGGAGGGTGGAGAAATGGGAATTCATGCATTGTTTATGGGACTGCAAATTGGTGAGGTCACTAAGGATAACAGTATGGAAATTCTTCACAAAACTAAACTTAGATCTACCATACCCCCAGAAATTCCACTTCTGGGTATATTTATCTGAAGAAAATGCAAACACCAATTCAAAAGATACACACACACAGAGACAGACAGACACACACACACACACACACACACACACACACACACACCCTATATTCGTGGCAATAGCTAGGATATGGAAACAACTTAGATGTCCATCAATATATGAATGAATAAAGAACTTGTGGTATATATCATATATGCCATATAGGTACTATATATAAGAATCATTAATAGAACTTGTGGTATATATCATATATGCCATATAGGTACCATATATAAGAATCATTAATATATCATGTACATATCTTATACATACACCATTTGTATATTTTACATATACCATATGTAGGCCATGTATTTCTGTATATAGAAATATTACACAATCATAAAAAAGAAAGAAATCTTGCCATTTGTGAAAAAATGGATGAACCTAGAAAATATTATACAAAATGAAATAAGTTAGAGAGACAGACAAATACCATTTGGTTTCCTTTATATGTTAAATCTAAAAACAACACACAAATGAACAAATAAAATGAAACAAAAATAAACTCACAGAAACCGAGACCAAAGTGATGGTTGCCAAAGGAGAGGAAAGGACAGATGAAAAACATGAAGAGAGATAGAGTCATTAATCTATATATATAAAAGCTTAAATGGCTGAACAACCAAATGATCAGTTGGCCCGTTGCTATGATGCACACTGACCACCAGGGGAAAGACGCTCAACACACAGGATCGGGCTCCCTCCTATCTGGATCAGGCCTGCAGGGATCAGGCAGAAACTGGCTATCCAATATTCCCCAAAGGGTCCTGGATTGTGAGAGGGTGCACTGGGCCTCTAGTATTGTGATAAGTTTGTACAGTGACAGATGATTACTAGACTTAGTATACTGGTCACACTGTAAGGTATAAAAATGTCAAATCACTATAGTGTGTACTTGAAATTAATATAACCAATATAATATTGGATAGCAACTATACTTCAATAGAAAGGATTACATATTCACCCCAATGTTCATAGCAGCATTATTTACAATAGCTAAGATCAGGAAAGAGCCCTAGTGGCCAACAGTAGATGTTTGGGTTAAAAAACAGTGACACTTTTACACAGTAAAATACTATGCAGCTATTTAAAAAGAGGAGCTTCTCTTACCCTTTGAGACAGCATGGAGGGACCTGGAAAGTATTATGGTAAGTGAAATAAGCCAGAGAAAGACAAGTATCACATGATCTCACTTATATGTGTAATCTAATGAAAAAAAATAAACTGATCAACAAAAATGATCCAGAAACATTGAAGCATGCTGATAGATCTCAGAGGGAAAGTGGTGGTGAATAGAGATTAACCAATTAATTTATATGCATACATATCCTATGGACAGACAATAGTGGGGGAAGGCCTGGGGAGGGAGTGGGAGTGGAGTGGAGGGGCTCAATGGGGGGGAAAAGGGGACAACTGTAATACTTTCAATATAAAGATAAATTAAAATAACAACAATAACTTTTGATTTAAGAAAAGAGTAACTTATGAAAGGAAAAATTTTAAATCTAACATGATCAGTAAACAATGAAAATTAGATGTAAAACACAATAAAGATATAGGGTAATTCAAGGTAGGGTTATTTTCAAAACCCCCAAATTTAGAAATTACTTTAATTCTTCAGTAAAACCTGTACTCAAATAAAGATCAGCTCACAAAAGGAAAACAGAAAAATACTAAATACTAAATGAATGATTTTATATTTGAGAAAAGGTATTATTCAACATATGTAGAGCTCATAAAAAATGGGAAATAGAAAACTATACTAACCCTGGCTGGGTAGCTCAGTTGATCAGGTGTCACCTCCAATATGCGAAGGTGGTGGATTTGATTCCCAGTCAGGGCACATACAAGAATGCATAAATAAGTGGAACAACAAATCCATCTCGCTCTAGAGTCAATGAAAAGATTTTTTTAAATAAAGGAAGTAAACTACACTATACTAATGTGGCAGGTATGAAACATAAGGGACACCAAGTGTCAGAATCATCTATAATAATAAAAGTGTAAAATGCTAATTAGAACAGACAGCTGAACAACCTTCCAGATGACCTTCCAGATGAAGAGGTGGGGCTGCAATAGCCAAGGCAAGCTGCCATGGCTGTGAAGACTGAGCCCCTTACATTAATTATGTGCACCAGGCGTCTAGCCCTATATAATAAAAGCCTAATATGCAAAGTATCCAGTCATCCCGTTGTCTGTTCAACCAATCAAAGCATAATATGCTAATGATATTCTAAGGCTGCTCAACTGCTCTCTATGCACCATGGGACAGACACTACAACCAGTAGGTTAGCTTGCTGCTGGGGTCTGGCCTATCTGGACTGAGTGAGATGGGCCGGACAAACACTGGAGCCCTCCCACGTCCCTCCCCAGCTGGCCAACTTCCCGTGTCCTTCCCCAACCCTGATCATGCACTGGTGGGGTCCCTCGGCCTGGCCTGTGCCCTATTGTAATCTGAGACCCCTTGGGGGATGTTAGAGAGCCAGTTTCAGCCCAATCCTGCAGGCCAGGCGGAGGGACCCAGTGGTGCATGAATTTATACACTGGGCCTCTAGTATAATTATAAAAGAATAAGCCATAAAGTATCTATTGTTAATAAGAAATGTTAAGCTGAAACCAGTTTGGCTCAGTGGCTAGAGCATTGGCCTATGGACTGAAGGGTCCCAGGTTCGATTCTGGTCAAGAGCATGTACCTTGATTGCTGGCACATCCCAAGTAGGGGACGTGCAGGAGGCAGCTGATCCATGTCTCTCTCTCATCAATGTTTCTAACTCTCTATCCCTCTCCCTTCCTCTCTGTAAAAAATCAATAAAATATATTAAAAAAAAGAAATGTTAAGGCAATATGCACTATAGTCTTTCAATGCAAATGTAAAATCCTATGAGAAACTCAGTATAATCCAGATATAAAATTTATTTTTAAATGTGGGGAGATCGTGAAAATGGCTCACATTATCAAGATTATCATTGTATTATGCCTGATGAGCCTAGCATTACGTAACTAGAATACTGGAGGGTGTGCTGTTGAAAAGCATAAATATACCCCAACCCTTATGCAAACAAGATTTAACTTTTTAAGATATATTTTTATTGATTTCAGAAAGGAAGGGAGAGGGAGAGAGAGATAGAAACATCAATGATGAGAGAGAATTATTGATCAGCTGCCTCCTGTATTCCCCCTACTGAGGATCGAGCCCACAACTCAGGCATGTGCCTTTGACCAGAATTGAATCTGGAACCCTTCAGTCAGCAGGCCAATGCTCAATCTACTGATTAGGGCCAGATTTCATTTTTAAATGGATTATTATTTGCATTTTAAATTACTAAGAAGTTAGGAGAGTTGTTTATGTTCAGTCTGTTTACTCATTAGATTGTAAGTTTCTGGAGGACCAGTATGTTATTCTAGTGCATCCTCCTTCCCATGGTCATATTAGCAAAAATTTCGTTTGGTATAGTCTCAATAGAACTTTCATGAATTAATAAGAATGAAGAGATTTGCACTAAAATGAATGAAAGTTGAGTGCTAAACTAAGTGATTTAGTTTTATCAAATTATGAAGATTTTAATTAGAAAAATATACTTGTAGTACAGCTAATTTTCATAGTCTACCTAATATAAATTAAAACTTTGAATATTTATTTATATCAACAATAAATATATAACAATTATCTACAATAAATATGATATATTAAAAGATCCTTTCAAGTAAAAGTCATATAAAGGTTATGCATGATCATAGCTGGGATAAGATCTATTGCAAAGCTTACAGGATGCTCAGTAATAAGAAATCTTCAGATCTGCCTAGTTAGGGACTTAGGAAAAAATCTGGACTTATCATAGAGAATGGACCTGAAATCAAGGGTCAGGTTGTTCAGGCATATAGATACAGAAACAAAGATGGAGATAGATATAGATAGAGGGAGATGAGAGAAGAAAGATGGGGATTGAGTAGAAGAGCGTATCTTTCACTTAAAATGATTCAGGTAGGCAGGTTGGACACAAGAGCTAGAAACCACACTATGGTTGAATCCAGGCATTGACTGATGATTCTGAACCTGGCCCGAGGCTATAAACCAAAAGTAAGAGGAACCCAAGATTGTAAATAGGGCAAAAGTGGGAGAAAATGGAGATAGTTATCACTGGAGTATACCTTATCTCTAAAGTACTACAATCCCTATGGTCAGTAAAAGAGACCTGGTCATGGATGGTGGAGACAGAAACTTTGGTTGGGACTGGAGCCCTGGTCTCAAAAGGTTATTTAATGAAATGTCCCATTAGCCTAGATATGGGATTAGGGGATAGATTCATGAGTCTGACATCCTTCTGTCTTCTATGTTTTCATTTCCACTTTCTTTGTCTGAAACTATGGCATTATCTGAAGCAATATACATTTGAAATAACAAAACATTAGTTTTATCTGTGCCTGAACATCCACTTCTTATTCTACCTAAATGTATACATAATGCCATTTAATATTCATCTTGTATAAATGTTGGTAAACTTGAGTTATATTTTCAAACTGAATTTGGAAATGTCAAGATCAGGTCACAAGTAACACCCACTGAAACAGGATACAAAGAGAAATAATAAGGCATTCGTAACTGGCTTCATTATCAGATAGGTAGCTTTAACTTACAGAAACTAGGAATTGAAAGGCTGTCTGTAGTTTGGGGAAAGAACAGTGTTTATGTTTTGTAGTGTATCATAACCCCCAAAGACTGGAATTTTTCTTGTAGAAGCCTGGAATGTACTTCCACATGGGTCTTTTAGCTCTTCTAAAATTTCACAGGTTAGAAAACATTTCATTAGTGAACTGAGACATAGGAACTCAAGCAATAAGGCACAAGCAAAATTTAATGGAAATGGAGGCTTAATGAAGCATAGTAAAAATAAAGACAGTATAAAATAAGCATCTAAATAAAAGTTAATCGACAAAAATTCTATTTTCCTAAGAAAGAAAGAAGTAAATAAAGCCAAGCTAAATTTTCTACATTTGGTAAGTTTAGAGCCATATGGCTATTTAAACCCATCTAAAGGAATGTCACTGAAAAGACACAGATACTCTCCTTAAGGCAGTAATTAGATTAGATATTAAGAACAATAGATTTAGGAAACTTGTTAAGTTTACTTTAGATAGGAATAGCCACACATAACAGCATTGGGAAATCCAGGTAAATCTACATGCTTACTTTCTTTTTAAAATATATTTTATTCATTTTTTACAGAGAGGAAGGGAGAGGGATAGAGAGTTAGAAACATCGATGAAAGAGAAACATGGATCAGCTGCCCGTTGCACCCCCCTACTGGGGATGTGCCTGCAACCAAGGTACATGCTCCTTGACCGGAATCGAACCTGGGATCTTTCAGTTTGCAGACCCAACGCTCTCTCCACTGAGCCAAACCAGTTTTGGCAACATGCATACTTTTATTAGTATTTCAACAAAATCGGCATTGTCTTTTTTTGATAAAAGGCAAAACTATATGAAAAAGACTAGTAAGCCGAATAACACACTTTTTAACATAAACTGTCTAAGCTGTAAGGAAATAATTTTGTTGTCTTTTTAAAAATTATTGTTTGAGCCTATAAATGCATACACATATTGTTTTCTAAGTTACTTCAACAAGCATTTATAAATACGTTTTCCTCTGGGTGCACTAAATATTGCAAAATTAGGTAGAGATATTCCTTAAAGATATAACTATAATGGTGCCATTTGGTAAAGAATACAAGAATAGATCAATCATATTTACATTTTAATTATCTATATAACAGGTGTATATTAAAGATTAATGAACTAATTGACATTCTAATTAATATGAATATTAAATAAGTAAAGCATGATATAAATTTCCAAAAGCTCCCTAACCTAGACTAGTGATATTTTAAACATTAGTTAACAAGGGTTGCCTAGAGATCTGGGTTCCTTTCTCACCAGATAAAAGAGATCCTCCCATAACTCTTGGGTGTACCCGAGAAATCTATTTCAAAATGGGAGAATCCATAATGAGAAATAGCAGATATCTTGGTCCTAAACTGACACAATTTTAAATGGATTCTCATTCTTTTCCCACAAAATCAACAGAACTGGTGGTTCATTCAATGCTGAATTGCAACACTGCCAATGCAAAAAGAAAAAAAAATAGCAGCTCTATCCTTTGTTCTTATTGAGGGGAGAATGAGGAAAGAAGAACAAGAGAAAGCTGGGGCTAGAAATAAAGTTTGCCTGTGTTTAAAGCTTTTTCCCAACATTAATAAGTAATGACCACAAAGCTTCATAATCTCAATGCCATGTTTTATGAAGAGTAGCATTCTCACCCATAGGAAGCACTCAGCTGCATTAGATAAGCTGAATAGGAAAATACCATGTGTACTACACAGAATAATGGCCCTCGTAGATGTGCATGCACTCACACCTGGAATATGTAAATATGTTATGAGGCCAAATGGACTTTGTAGATGTGATTAGGGTTTATAGACTTTAAGATGCTGAAGGTGCACCGCTAAATCTAATCATGTGAGTCCTTAAAAGGTGAAGAATCTTTTCTCACTGCAGTCACTGAGTAAGGAGACAATGGAAGAAGGGTCAAGTGATGTGATGTGAGAAGAACTTTGCTTGACCATTGTTGGCTTTCAAGATGGAAGAAAGGGCCATGAGCTAAGGAATGTTGGCAGCCTCTTGAAGTTGGGAGAAGAAAGGAACCATTCTCTCTTGGAGCCTCCAGAACAAATTGTAGCCTTAGGAACACCTTGATTTTAGCCCACTGACACTTGTGTCTGAATTGCGACCCACAGAATTGGAAGATAATAAATACAGTTGTGCTACTTAAGCCACTGAGTTTGTGATAGTTTGTTATGGCAGCAATAAAATCATTACACCGTGCAAAATGCTAGTAGCAGGTGAATTGTTTAGAATATACATTTGGAATAAAAGGCATGTAAATAAAAGTTCTGAATAAAACTTCATCTTCTCTTAAAGATAAGTCAGAAGTTATATGATCACGTTTTCTAATATTCCTATCTCCTGATAGAAATTACGTTAAATTAAGATCAGAATGAGAACTAGGGTAAAAAACAATGAATTATACTCAGTGTAACTGCATATTTGTCATTCTTTGTGTACTAACATTCACCAGTGCAGATGTGTAAGGTTAGAAATAGAAACAGAGAGACTAAAACAAAGGTTTGGGGTGTGAAGGTAAATAATATATGGCTTTAAAGTGACACGTTTAGAAAATAATAAAGGTATTAGCCAAGTAGACATATTAAAATAATGAATATGGTCAAAACTGAGGGAGAAGATGATAGATAGGAAACAGACTTGTCTAGAATGCTCCCATGTTAGTTGTGAATCTGGTGGTTGTTGTTTTTTTCATTGCAACTGAAACTCTTGGGTGGTTTTCCTTAGAGAAGGAATAATAAGTGATTATAATTTAAATTTATTTGTCATTTAACATCTTAAAAATGAACGTACTAGTATTCTAGCAATAGAAACAATACAATCAAACACTGTTAGAACAGATGCAACTGTTTTATAATGAGAAATTAAGAAACTAAATACAGACATTACCTGTGTAATTGTAGGCAAATGAGCAGTATATGTGTATTTACTTGTTCTATACAATTAGCTTCTTTTGTTGAATTATTTACATTCATCAATGAGGCATCATTTGGAGATAATCAAATGCAAAGCCTTATTTTTTAAAAAAGGTTTTGTGATATATACTGAAGCAGAAGTTTGTTATTAAATGCAGAGCTTTTAACATAACTATTGTATAAATCATCTACTCCATGTTTCATTCACGTGAGGAATAACTTTTATCAAAATGGGCTTATCACAATTAATTCACATTTGGCAGGGAGCAGTATTGCATTTATAGCTCATGATAGCATATTTATATAGTAGACAATTTTGATATGCTTCCATTCAATACTAGATGAATTAAAATACTCACTAAGTAATTTCAAATTGCTAAAGGCATCCAGATCAGCAGATATGTGTAGTGAAATTAGAATTTAATTAGAACACTGAGGTGAACATTCAAAAGTGTATTTGAAGGCATCATGTTTCTGATGTAATGGTTTTGACTTATTTCAATTCTTCATTATAAGATGCTTGTTGCCTACAAGGAATTTACAACCTAATGATGGAGACATAACTACTTCATATCCTATCTAATAAAATAGTAATATGCAAACTGACTGTACCTCTGCTATACTCACCAGCCACGGCCACCAACCAATCAGAGCAAGTATGCAAATTAACCCAACCAAGATGGCTATGGCTACAGAGAGAGCAGGAGGGAGGCTTGGGTTGCCCCTGGCGATGAAGGAAGCCAAACTTTCTGCAAACCCTGGCCTCTGCTTAAGGCAACAAAGTTACAATGGCTGCTGCCACAGAGGAAGCAAAAGGCTTGGCTCTGCTCCAGGCTACAAATTTTCAATTGTAAAAGATAAATAAATCCCAGCTTGGGTTGCCAGGGGGCGTGGCTGTCCTGCAAACCACCACAGATGCCTAGCCCAGGCCAACCCACGCCCCAAGGAAACACCCTTCAGGGCAAACCAGCTGGATCCCACCTGTGCACCAGGCCTCTATCCAAACTAATAAAAGGGTAATATGCAGACTGACCATCACTCTAACACACAAGATGACTGCCCACATGTGGTCAAAAGATCCTGCCCCCATGTGGACACAAGATGGCCACTACAAGATGACCAGCAGGGGAGGGCAGTTGGCAGGGACCAGGCCTGCAAGGGAGGGCAGTTGGGGGTGATCAAGCCTTCAAGGGAGGGCAGTAAGGGGAGACCAGGCCAGTATAGGAGAGAAGTTGGGGGTGACCAGGCCTGCAGGGGAGGGCAGTTAGAGGTGACCAGGCCCACACGGGAGGGCATTAAGGGGAAAACAGGCTGGCAGGGGATCAGTTAGGCATCAATCAGGCTGGCAGGGGAATTGTTAGGGGATGATCAGGCTGGCAGGAAGAAGTGGTTAGGGGCAATCAGGAAGGCAGGTGAGCAGTTGGCAGCCAGCAGTCCTAGATTATGAGAGGGATGTCTGACTGCCCATTTGGGCCCGATCCTACCTGGATCTAAACAGGAAGTCGGATATCCCTCAAGGGGTCCCAGATTGGAGAGGGAGCAGGCTGGGCTGAAGGACAAGCCCCCTCTCCCCCCCACCCCCCGGGGCACAAATTTTGTGCACCTGGCCTCTAGTATATTTATAAACAATGAAAATAATGATGAAAAAACTGAAAGTATGAGATACACCTTTATAAACAACTATAGCTGTAAACTTTCTATACATGTAAAATCCAAGGTACTGGAACAACAAGTACAATGGGAATGCCCAATCACTATGACATACACTGAGGCCATCTAACCAGCCTGATCAGAGGTTGGACTGGCTGGTCAACCTCTCATGGCTTTTCCCCAACCCCTGCCAGCTTGGTCCCAATCGGGGATGGAGCTGGCCAGCCAACTTTCAGCATCCCCTCCCCATGGCAAGCCTGGCTCCTATCGGCCCTGAACAGGGCGGGCCAGCTGGACCCCACCATTGCACAAATTTTTGCATTGGGCATCTAGTATATATATATATATATATATATATATATATATATATGTGTGTGTGTGTGTGTGTGTGTGTGTACATGTAAACAATGCTATTTGTAGGAATGATGGAAGGTAAAGAAAGTCCTGTGACTATGTAAATGTAGATAGGTTGTAGAGTAAGAAAAGGAAAATGTTAGAAAAGAAAGAGTAAAGAAGAACAATGTCTTACTTATTTTGAACTATAAAATACAAAATCATACTACATACATTATTCAATGTATGTATTGTCTACTTTCAATTTTTAAAAATTATTCTAAGATTTCTTTTGAAAATATTTACTTTTTATTGTAGCGTGTGCACCATGTATTCACTCTAATTTCCAACAATTTTTATTGAGTATTTATGTAATATGCCTGGAACTGTTCTGCACATCTGGGATACACCAATAACAAATAATAGAAGTCCCCTGCTCTACTGAAGTTTGGATAGCCAAAAAAAAACAATTAAACAGGAGTGAATCCACCATACAACATCAGAATTCATTAAGTGCTACACCAAGAGTTAAAAGGAGAAATCTTTGAACTACTTTAACTTTGGGGGGTCAGGGAAGGTCTCTCTAAACGAAATGACAGTTAATCTGAGAACTGAATGACAGTGATATCAAGGAGAATAGCATTCTCCAGTCTAATGACCCAGAATTTGCTGTATAGATCTTTAAAGAATTAACATTTATATGAGAAAACCAAAGGTATAGTGAAATAATCTATTTATGTTGCATAGTTTGAAACCTATTCTACTATTCTAGTAGGTACCTATAAAACCATAATTTCATGTGTTATTTTAATGATGAGATTTTAGTAACAGATATCAGAATTTAAAAAAAAAACTTACATAGGACCCTTAAATAATAGAAGATAGCTGTAGCCAGTTTGGCACAGTGGATAGAACATTGGCCTGTGGACTGAAGGGCCCCAGGTTTGATTCCAGTCAAGTGCATGTGCCCAGGTTGTGGGCTTGATCCCCAGTTGGGGGCATGCAGGAGATAGCTGATCAATGATTCTCTCTTATCATTGATATTTCTCTCTCTCTCTCTACCTCACCCTTCTTCTCTGAAATCAATAAAAATGTATTTTTAAAAAGACACTATAAAATAATTACATAATAGAAGATAAAGCCCCTATAAATACAATTATAATGATAAGGGATAATTAGAAATTAAAATAAAGCTTACACATTTGTAACAAATTACTCATAAAGGAAATAAGATGAATGCAGTACTTGAATATTGGATCAAAATAAAATAAAGATCAAAACTGTAATTTTGTAAAATCACTAGAGTGGGTTAATGAGCAACTAATAAAAATTTTTTGTTAAGTATAGACTTTTCAAAATTCTTCTTCTTCAATTTTTGTTGTTAACATTCTAGAGTTATCCAACCAAACATTACATGTGGTAACAACTTCATTCACTCTGTTCTTGCATTGTTGTTCCTATTGGTATGTACCAGTAAGGTCTATGTTCTGATGTATGGATTGGGCTCACTATAGAAACTTCATAATGTGTTTCCTTATTAAACTGCACAGCACAGAAGCAGGCCTAGAAAGGATTTGGCTCCTAACTATACCAGCACATCCTCGTGAATAAACTGGGAATCCCTTGGGAATATTAAGGGTGAAAGAAAAATATGTAAAATTTCAAAAAAAGCCAAGAACAATGGGTAAAGCACCATAAGAAAAAGAAGATACCAGGTAGATAAAAGGGCTTGCACAACATTGAGTATCAGGTGCATAAGCCATACTCTGCACAATGGGCCTAGCCAAAGATTGGTGTGGGAACCCAGCCCACATTTCATTGAGATCCATATACCCAGAAAATCAGTCCCTTTTTCTAATTTACACACACACCTCTTTTCTGTCACCCCTCCCCTGCTTCATTGATCTATAATTGACATATATCATTGTGTAAGGTTAAGGTATATACATGTTGACTAGATATAGTTTACACCTCCATCAGCTCACATAATTGATACTTTGCATATGTGGTGGGAACAATTAATATCTATTCTCTTAGCAAATTCCAAGCATATAATATAGTGCTATTAACTATAATCAGCATGCTGTGCATTAGATCCCAGAATTTATTCATTTTATAACTGGAAGTTTTTAGCTTTTGATCAACATCTGCCAATTTTCTCCACCCCTCAGCACCTAGCATCCACCATTCTACTATCTCTTTCTCTGAGTTCATTTTATTTAGATTCCAAATAAAGTGATATTGTACAAATTTATCTTTCTCTCTCTGACTTATTGTACTTAGCATAATTCTCATGAGACCCATCCATGTCAAGTCAAATAGCAGAATTTCCTTCTTTCTCATGGTTAAATAATACTATATTATATATAAAACTAGAGTTCCAATGCACAAGAGTCATGGAAGAATGGGCTTCCTTCCCCTGGTTGCTAGCACTGCCTTCGCTCTGGCCTGGAGCCACCTTTCCACCTTCCCACGCTGCCCAGAGGCCCGGAGTGGTTGGGGTGGTGCGGAATGCCTGGGTCATTGCCATGGCACAAGCATCCTGCCCCGCCTCCATATATGCAAATTAGCCTGCGATCTTTGTAGGGTTAATTTGCATACTCACTCCTGATTGGCTGGTGTGTGTCATGAAGGTATGGTCAATTAGCATGTTACTCTTTTACTAGGTAGATCGTATATATTTCACATCATATTTATCATTTATTCATAGATGGAATTTTAGGTTCCATACCTTGGCTATTATGGATAATGCTTCAATGAACATAGGAGTCAGATATCTCTTTAATTTATGATTGACGGTCTTGAGATATTTTCTTTTTTTTAAATAATTCTTTACTGTTGAAAGTATTACATATGTCTGCTTTTTTCCCTCCTTGACACCCTCCAGGCTGCCTCCCCCAGCCCAGGCCAACTTATTTTCTAATGTCACTTTAGATTTCTTCATTGACACATTGGCTGTTCAGGAACATGTCATTTCATTTTTGCATATTTGTGAGTTTTCCAGCTTTCCTCGTCATTCATTTCTAGGTTCATACCACTGTGGTTGAAAAATATACCTGGTATGTTTCAATCTTCTTAAATTTGCTGAAACTTTTGTATGACCTATGATATGATCTAGTCTAAAAATTGTACTATGTGTGCTTGAGAAGAAAGTGTATTCTGATACTGTTGAATTAGATGTTCTATATACTAGTATGTCTGTTGTGTCCCTTTGGTCTGAAGTATAGTTCCAGTCCATGTTTCCTTATTGATTTTCTGTCTGTATCATCTATCCTCTGTTATATTTTCTTGATATATGTAATTTCTCCAATGTCAGGTGCATATGTATTTGTGATTAGTATATCTTACTGATAAATTGAACCCTTTATCACTATATAATGACCTTTTATCTCTTTTTACCATTATTGGCTTAAAGTATATTTTGTTTGATATAAGAAGAGCTACCTCTGCTTGTTTTTGGTTTCCATTTACAGGGAATATCTGCCCCCATCCTTTTACTTTGAGCCTATGTGTATCCTTAAGATAGAAGTTAATCTCTTACAGGCCCCTGTTTTTTATTTGTCCAACTACTCTATGCCTTTTGATTAAATAATTTATTTCATTTACATTTACAATGATTATTGATAGGCAATGACTTACTAATGTCATCTTATTAGTTGTTTGTTTTGTTTTGTTTTGCTGGCTGCTTTGTAGTTCACTTATTCCTTTCTTTCTCTCTGACCACTTTTGTGAATTAGCGATTCTCTGCAGTAGTATACTTTGATTCCATTCTCTTTATCTTTTTTGAATTTACTGTTGTTCTGTGGTTATAATGAAGATTATACAAAATATCTCATAGCTATAGCAATATATTTTAGGTTTTAATGTCTAAATTTGCCTCCTTTTATATTGTGTATTCACTAACAAATTGTTGTAGCTATAGATATTTTTAATAATTTTGCCCTTTAAACTTTATACTAAAGTAGTTACACCACTATATTATAGTATTACAGTATTCTGAATTTGACTATACACTTATGCTTGCCAATGTTATATATTACATATGGGTTCATGTTACTAATTAGCATCCTTTCATTTCAACTTTAAAAAATTCTTTTTAGCATTTCTTCACCTGATCTTAGCCCAAAAGGCCAAGAAGCAATCTTTTCTGAATTTTTTGGGAAATGGTAGTAGTGGTGATAAATTCTCTTTCCTTTTGGGGGGAGTCTAGAACAGTGTTCATGTCACTTTCATTTCTGAAAGATAACTTTACTGGATAGAGTATTCTTATGTGGGTTCTGTTTAAGTTACAAGATCTTTTCTTTCTTTTTTTGCTTTTAAAATTTTCTTTTTGTCTTTGATTTTTGATAGTTTTATAATGTGTTGGAGAGGATCTCTTATGGTGAGTTTGTTTGGTGACTTATGAGCTTCATGAACTTGGATATCCAAATCTCTACATTTGGCAAATTCTCAGCCATTATTTCTTTACATAAGCTATTTTAAAGTTCCTGTTCTCATTTCATGAACTGTATTCTTCAGCTCCAGAATTATTTTGTTTGTTTTGAAAAAATATTTTTATCTCTTTGTTAAAATATTTTTATCTCTTTGTTAAATTTCTTATTTTTTTTATTTGATCCTAATTTTGTTGAATTGTCTTTCTGTTTTCTTATAGTTCATTGGGTCCCCTTAAAACATTTATTTTGAATTCTTTGTCAGGTATATCTTGGATCTCCATATCTTTGTGATCAGGTACTGAAAGATTATTTTGATCCATTGGTGTCATTCTATTCAATTTTTCATGTTCCTTGAAGTCTTGCATTGCTACCTTCTCATTTGAAGTAGCAGTTACCTCCTGCAATCTTCATTAACTCCCTTTTGGGGAGAAATGCCTTCTAGAGAAATATCCTAGCCCTGCTAGGGATTCTCAAGGTTTCTCAATCATTCTATGGACATACCTGCACCGTGCTTCTTGCTCCCTATTGTGGCAGAATTCTTAAGCGTATGTCTTCTCTTGGTCCCGCAAATCACGAGTCCAGGGGTCTCCCTTTTGTTTTCCCAAAGTTAGTGCTAAAATCAAATCTGTGGTCTCTCCCTGGCTCTCAGGTTTGGGCCAACTTTCTGCATGCGTTCACTAGCTGTGTTCCAAAGCTTCTTCTTGCTGATGCTGCCTAAAGTGTACACAGGGAGCTGGTCACATGGTGGCAAGTGTGGATGGCTGAGGCATGTGCAGTTCTGGGGGTGCTTGTGGACCAGTAGTGGGATTTATGGCTCATGGACAATCTTCTTAATGGAGTTTGCAGCACAGCGTGGCCCTCATCCCATTAATGTCCTCCAATAATGCTATCTGTTGCTTTTCTAGCCTCTTTCACCCTCCCTTTTCCCCTACATCATGCAGTTCTTGATTTAACACTGGGGATGGGAGAGAGAGAGAAATGAGTGACTTTGGCAGCGTCCTGCACATCTGGGGAATCCAGGCACTCACTTACATGCTCTTACTGTCTCCCACAGTAGAAATCATATGCTGAGAAAGTCTTTCCTGGCTAAATTGTGCCACTCTTATGGAGGAGTGATGAATGTGAAGTCAAACTGTTCCTCTTAAATTTTCTAATGTGTCTAAACATATATATATATATATATATATTTGCTCTCTTGGTATGCTGAAATGTCTTCTGTAGAAAGCTGGACTTCCACATATATCCTCTCTTCCATGGGTGATTTTCTAAGATAGTGTTTTCTAGGGGCTCCTGGACCATGGCTGAGAGAAGCTGGAACCAGTTTATGGGCTACTGAACGGTCCAAAAGTCAGAATCAAGGTCTTTTCGTCTATCAGTTAACACATGGGTGGTCAAGATTCCTCCCTGTTCCATTGTTATATGTTGCTGAATCCCACAGTTCCCACATAAACACTTTTGACTGCAGATGGATGCCAAATTGTTGTTGTTGAACACAGGACATGAACAAGGGACATTTATTCAACCATGCTGCTGATTTCACTCCATCCCTTGTTCTTCTTAATGATTTTAGTGTCAGAGGCTGTAGCAAACCATTAGTCTGGATAGATTAGATTTTATCCTCCTAATGTCATGTTGGGGCTTTCTTTAGTATCTGTTCCTAAACCGTCACATGTTGGATTATTTTATCTGGAGAGAAGTGTAACAGCAAGCAGAAAATGGTTTTATTGGAACCCAGCTCAATCTTTTCATAGTCCTCAGCAGAGGACTAGGGCAGCTGCTAATGGCTTGCATCATAATAACCAATGTGTTTCTGTGAGTACATGTATCAATGGCATGCACTTCATCTTCTTTTCTATTCTCTTTTTCTTTATGAACAACAAATTCAGGCACACCTAATTCATTCAATACATTTATGAATCTTTTTAATGGAATCATTTGATCTAGTAATATAGAATGATCACAGACCAATTAATCAAAAGAAGAGTAAAAGGAAATATATGAAGAAAAGATGGTTGGGATAGGCAATTTGTGTTATTTTTATTATATGAATACTGACATGAAAATTCTAAGGAATAATTATTTAAAGTAAGAGAGTTAAAACTGAATGTGTATAGATAAAAATAAAATACACAGCACATATGTGAGCTACATGGGAAAGGCAATAAGCATTATAAGAATAGAAAAATGTTCAGAACAGAATCTATATATACAGCTAATATGCAAATTATTCCCTTGGAAGTTCAAACAGGAGACTGGGAGTTCAATCATTTGCTATGATGTGTGCTGGGGTGGCACAGCAGCTGGAAGACCCAGATCAACCCTGATCGCCTGCCAGGCCTAGGGACCCTATCTGTGCAAGAATGTCTTGCACCGGGCCTCTAGTAATGAATATAAGACAGGTAGAATATTAATGACACTGGAATCTACAAAATAATAGGCCCAATTACTATGTTTATTTTAACCCCTCATTATTCAAAGTGTGGTTAATAGGTCAACATTGTCAACATCACCTTGGAGCTTATTGGAAATGTAGAATTTCAGCCCTAATTCCAGACTTACTGAATTGAAATTTGTAATTCAATAAGATCCCCAAGGGACACCTATGTGCATTAAATGTTGAGGAGAATAGCTATGGAAATCCTGAATGGTCATAATAGATACTGTCTTTTGTACAATTTCAAGGGCTGTTTCTTTATCTCCCCTCCTCCAATGTGTCTCCTGAGCATTTTGTACCTCACCTCTTAAACAAATGAAAGGCTTACATCTCCAAAATATGTGAGAACATCGGGCCACATATTCGTTATTAGAGAAGAATTTTATCCCACCCTTCGATATATCAATTGTTCAAGAAAATACAATACCTGACCTAATAAAATTGGAATCCCATATCTTCAGAGCATTTGAGAAATCTCAAAGTAGCACATTCATTTGTTTATCCCAAAAATGTCCAAAGAGTATAGAGAGGTTATTGTTTTCAATTTATGTATTTCTGTATGAGGAAATAGAATCAAAGATATGTCATGTCATTCTGAATGACTCTAGTCTCAGTTGACAAGAATAGACATAAGAAACAGGAAATAAATCACAAGGGTTAATTTTCAAAAGACTTTAGGGTAGAAAGCATATTCACTGATATGTTTATTTGTGCACAGGTTTATTGTATGTCTGTTTTTCTCCATAGAAAGTAAGATGCAAAAAGGGAGACACGTTTCTCTTTTTTCCTCAGATAGAACAGTGCCTGTTATAAGGGAGGTGATCAATAATTATTTTTAATTGAATGGATTAATGTAGTCTTCTCTGCTATAACCCTTAACAACAGTAAATGCCTACATTTAGTGTCATAAGAACAAATATGATTTATTTCCATCTTAATATCCATTAGTGATAGCTTTATAATTGCAATATGATTAGGGAAGCTTTTTTCCCTCCTATAAGTTTAACTTCTTTCTGTGTGGCACTGTGCATACCACTATAACTACAAAGATACATATCTGCCTGGAAAATAGCACCTTAGAATTTATGACTTCAGCCTTAAAGTGGTAGCACATGAAACTCATTGACATGATATTTTTCACAGTGGCTACCTGCATACCAGACTTTCTAAGATAGATTGTGAAATTAATCCATGTGGAAGAATATACATACTAACCTAAGTTCACTGAAGCCTTTTACCCATCTCAATTCAGTTCAATAACTCTCCACTGAGTTCAAGAGGCTTTCTATCATTTTTTTGAATGAAATTTCATACCCTAAACATATAAGCTTCCAAAATGTGTCAGTGGAAAACAAGAAGATTTCAATTACTTGGCGAAAATACCTCAAAATTGGCACTATATTTAGGAATATAGTGTTTTATCGCACTGGCATCTCCTAAATTATTCCATTTTCTTTTTTGATATATGATAGAAAACAAGATATAAGAAAGGATGTTCACTGGAATTGAATAAGGGGAACTGACCATTTTAAGTTTGGCATTATATGAACACTAGTTCCTGAGGATACCAAATGTCTCTTTCTAATGTAAACACAAATACCTAGTATTGTTTTCTGAAGACATGGTGTCTCCTATACTTTAAGATATAAACAATAACCAGAATTAATGGTTTAAAGTGAGTATTTGAAATGCATTACCAAGAATGGACATGTGTCAAGGAAGATTACATATTTCCAGGAAAGTAGAAATCTGATAAGTAATGTCTATTCTATATTATTGAGTGAAAGGAGCATATTTCAAAATACTATATATCCTATGATTTGTTTTCTTATAAATGCAATTGTTACATTTAAAATGCTAATTTCATTCAGACTTTGTGCCAGGCACATTCGATGTTCTTTAGGAAATTTAAGTGTAAGTATTAAATATCCCCTAACAACCCTATCACTGCTGAATACCAGTATTATACCCATATATATAATAAGGCACGGAGATGTGAAAAATTGTGTCCAAACTCACACAGTTAATAAGCTGTGGTGGCTGAGGTTATGCTGGGGTTTAGACAGCTGGACTCCAGAACCTTGGTTTTCCGTTATTATGTGACTAGAGGCCCACTGCACGAAGATTCATGCAATAGGCCTTCCTTCCCCTGGTTGTCGGCACTGGTTTTCCTCCCGCACCCGGGACCCAGGCCTTCACTCTGGCTGCAGCAGAGAAGCCAAGCCTCTTCAGTCTTCAGTTTCCAGTATTCAGTCTTCACTCAGGCCAGAGCCTTCAGTCTTTGCTCTGTGCCTGCATATGCAAATTAACCCACCACCTTTGTTGTATTAATTTGTATACTCACTCCTGATTTGGCTGGTGGGCGTCATGGAGGTGTGGTCAATTCACATATTTCTCTTTTATTAGTGTGGATACTCCTCCGCTAATCACAAAAGTGTAACCCGACATAGTTAACTATATTGAAAAAAAAAATGCCTTGAAGGTTAAATTCCACACTTAACAGTAATTAATAATTAGTGGAAGGAACATTTTTGTCCTAAGTTTTATTTATGTTTATTTCTTATTTTTCATAGCCATCTTGTATTACTAGTATAATAGTGAAAACTGATTGTTTTAAATATAGAAAATGAATATTAGAAAAGGTATTGGATAAATTTATCGAGGCAAAAGTGTATGTATGTATGTATGTGTATATATATATGAAGATATTTTCCCCTTACTCTTCTGCTTGGTAATCCCTGTGTCTTAGGAACCCATGGCTTGCTTTTCTTTTTTTCTTTTAATCCTCATTTGAGGATATCTTTTTATTGATTTGAGAGAGAGAGAGAGAGAGAGAGAGAGAGAGAGAGAGAGAGAGAAAGGGAAAGAAAGGGGGAAAAAGAGAAACATTTGTGAGAGAGAGAAACATTGATTGTCTTTTCTATGTGCCCCAGCAGGGGATTAAAACAGCAACCAAGTTGTGAGCCCTAACCTAGACCTAACCTAGAATTGAATCTACTATGTTTGGTATAAGGGATGATGCTTCCACCAATTCAGCCACCCAATCAGGGTGCCCATGGATTTCCCAGGTCAATCTGCCTGGCAATATTAAAGGACAGGATAGGATATAATAATTCATAAATGTTTAGATTCAAATATCTCTTGTGATGTACAAAACCACCCCAAGAGTTACGATCTAAAAACAATCATTTTTATTTTGCTTGCAATTTTATGGGTCGAGAATTCAGGAAGGGCTTGCCTGGGTCATTAATAATCTGATCTGCATTGTCAGCTGCAGCGGCTGCTAGTGGGGATTCACTTCCAATGGCCTCTTCACACACATCGGTGCTCCTTGGCCTCACTCAATGCCCTGCCTGATCTTCCAAGACCTTACTAAGTAGGTATTACTTTTCACATCAGGGCAGTTGCACATCTTTAATATATATTGATTTCAGAAAGGAAGTGAGAGGGAGAGAGAGATAGAAACATCAATGATGAAAGAGAATCATTGATCGATTGACTGCCTCCTGCATGTGCCTGAACTGGGAATTGAACCACGACCTCCTGGTTCATAGGCCAATCCTCAACTACTGAGCTACTCCAACCAGGCCAGTTGCACTTTCTCCATGGTGGCTGACTTCTAGGAAGCAGGAAGCAGGAAGCAGGAGCTACCAGGCCAGTGAACTGCTATGCCTGGAAAGTACTGCTTGTTTTCCACATGAACAGCGGGGTAGGGATGAGAATGGCCTCTCTTTACAAAAGTCACATTTCCCCAAAGGCTGTGTAGGGCCTTGGGTAGATTCTCCAGACTGATACCTTTATTTTGGCTAACCCGGCAATTATTATTGACTCTGCGCTTAGAAAGTCTTCAGTGATTGCATTTCAAAGGTAGATCTTTGCCAAAATTTGTGGAATGCCCTCTCTGTTAGAGAGAATGCATGGATTGCTAGTGTCTTAAATTATTATATGTTGCTGCTTTTTTGAAACAATTGAAGGTTTTTTGGACTATGTGAATAATTTGTGAAGGAAGTTTAAGTGCTTAATTTATCACACTGATACAATTAATGCAAAAAGCTTTGGCATATGCATTCCATTTGCCAATGTATCTTCTAAACTAAGCTACAAAGGTTATCATTAATTGACAAATGACTCATTTTATCTAGTCACTAAAGATATTCTGGCATTAGCCAAGTGAAGCAGAGAATGTAGTGTGTGTGTGTGTGTGTGTGTGTGTGTGTGTGTGTGTGTGTAATTAGCTGATTCCTGAATATTTTAGTTTGGCATATGTCATCAAATATCTAATAACTCACCATCAAAAATTTGAAAGTTAATCATGTATAAAATAGATTGAGTCACTAAGTATAATTTGTTTTGAGGACATTTGCTTTTGCAACAAAGAAAATATAACTAGAAAATATTGGGACAAGTAAAAACAAATTTAAGATTAAACATCGTATTTCTTTTCAGTCATAGAATGGTACTATGCAAGTATATTTAATAGCAAACTATTTTGTTAGTAACATTAGCTATGATCTTGTGTTAAAAATCAAGTAGAATGATAGCAAGATTTCATTAGAGGAAAACAGAAAATAAGGAAGACACGATATATCAAACTCTTAATAGGTACTGCATCAAAATGAGATTGCAACTTATTTATTAAAGTTTGCTTCTTTGTGTTTAATGACAATAGGAATATAAGTATATTAGAAGAAGATGAGTAGACTAAGCTGGGTTGACATGTTCCTTTGTACATAAGTGATGCTGCACATCCAGATTCTATATTTAACTAGTGGCCCAGTGCATGAATATGTGCACTGGGCCACTAGTTAAATATTAAAAAGAAATTAACTGGAAGATGGCTGGTGGGGTGGGACTGGGTAAGACAGCTGGACATGCCCTGGAGCCAATCTCCAGTACCTCCCTGGTCGGCCGCACCTGGGGTAGTGCCAGGGTTCCAAATGCATCTGTGAAGTGAACATGGTCCCTCTGACAGGTGGGTCCTTTGGCCTGGCCTGTGGGGATTGGGCCAAGACCAGCTCTCTGACATCCCTTGAGAACTACCACTGCCAAGTCATGGCAGCTCATTAGCTCCTGAGTTGAGTTTCTGCCTGCTGGTGGTCACTGTGCGTCATACCTACCAGCCAGTCAGATGGTTGCTTAGCCTTTTATATATATAGATGATGTAGAAATGCATAGGCACACATGCATACCTATAATCATGCTTCAGTTAACTTTTCAGTAAATGCTCTAGTTTATTACCCCCCAAAAAGCAAATAGTGGGACCAACAATACTAAATGGAGTTTCAAGGTCAGAAAGAAGTGAGGCAAAAATGAAGCAATTGAATTTGCACTAGAAGAGGTTACTGAATATTTGTTAGTGATCAAGAGAGACTGGGAGGGCAAAGAAAGGTTGATTTCTGCAAAATATTGGCTTGAAGCCAAACTAGAGCGAGGTAAAAGGTGAGTCAGATAAAGATAAAGCCTATGGAACAAATAATAAAACTACTTTAAGAACTTAGAGAAATGGGACTGTCATTAGAATAGAGAGTTGAGATGAATGGGCTATAGTGGGAAGCTATGAGTGTCTGAAACAAGATGTGAGGAAAATAACAGGGAACAAATGGAAGTGTTCATAGAGGAAGAGAGCAAAATATGATCCTGAGGGTGGGGTGGGAGGTGAGGATGGGTGGAATTACTCTATATATGTTATTTTCACAACTTACTTTTTAAACCAAAAAATATTTTCTAAGGATCTTTCTATAAAAGTGTACAGAGATCTGTCCCATTTTTAAGTACCAATGCATACTATTCTGTAGAATAAAAGACCACTTATTAAACATTCATCTAAATCAGAAGTCACCAAACTTTCAGACCTCACGAACCTCCAGTGGTCCACTGGCTGGCCACTACTAATCTAAATCATTGACAATTTTACTTATTGAGAAAACAATGCTGAAATGGCTAACTTTGTTCATTCATCCCCCACCCTCTGTGTATTTTGTCTTAGGGATTTAGAAGTGAAATAACTGGGTCAAAGGTTATATGCATTTTCAATTGTCAAAATGTCAAATAATCCTCTGATAAGGTTGCAAAATTTTACTCTCAAGCCATTTTGCAACATTTCTTACGCTGAATACTACTTTGTTTATATAAAAGACACTACATACTAAGGGCTGGCACTGGAAATACATGAAGTTGCGGAAGGGGTGGGAACTTCTGACCTCAGATCTTATAGTCTACTAGTGGCCCCATGCACAAAATTAGTGCACGGGGGGAGGGTGTCTCTCAGCCCAGCCTTCATCCTCTCCATTTCGAGACCCCTGTGGGATCGGGACTCAATTGGCAGTTGGACAACCCCCTCGCAATCTGGGACTGCTGGTTCCTAACCATTCACCTGCCTGCCTGCTTTATCACTCCTAACCACTCTGCCTTTTGGCCTGATTGCCCCCAACTGCCATCCCCTCCTGGCCTCATCACCCCCAAATGCCTTCCCCTCCTAGTCTGATCACCCCTAACCGCCTCTGCCTCAGCCCCTCCACCATGGCTTTGTCCAGAAACACTTCTGGAAGGTCTCATGGTCTAATTAGCACATTACCCTTTCATTAATATAGATAGGATATAACATACTGCCATAACTATAACATATGTACTAGTATTACTCTATGAGAATACATACTTCATATGATAGGAAGGCATCTAATATATTACATTGTATATGTTGTAAGTAGTAGGAAATACTGTGTTCATAGCAATAATATACACCCTGTAACTTCCCTTCCTGGTTTGGGAATGGTTCCCCAGTTCTTTTGAACGTTTCCTGGCCCCAAATGTATTTTATGTGTCATTCAGTGTAACTTTATTTACTGTTTATTGCACATGATTTGAGGTCTTTAATTTCTAATCACCAAAGATTCAAATGATTATTTTTTCCATGATATTTAACATTAACATCAGTGAATTCATGTATTCATGTGTTTTACTGTAAACATCTGAATTATTCACATTGTCATAGATCCTAAACTCATAAGCATGGACCATGCACAGGCTGGCAGCAAGACAGGAAGCCACTCTGCAAGCAAACAGATACTCTGCATAAGGAGAAAAGTCATAGCACAACATTTAATGTCCAACATGAGTCACCTCAGAATGTTATATATATTGACTTCTTAATTCATATAGTATTAGGAACTCAACTGCTTGGTTGGTGACAGGATTGACCTGGATTCAGGAGGATTATTCCAGAAATAATTAAGAAAAGGGGAGTTCAATCTTTTTTGGTTGCTTGTTCCTCCCCAGCACCTTCATTTTTCTTCTCATCCTCAGTTTCTTGGGCATCTTCTCTTTCACCTTCACTTTCTTCTTCTTTATCCTTTGCATCCTCAAATTCTTCCTTGGCACCTTCTTCCTCTTCCTCTCCTTCCTCTTTGTCAGCCACGTCCTTCTCCTTCTCCTCCTCTTCAGCTTCTCCTTCAGAGGGAGGTTCATCCCTAACCTTCTCAGATTTTCCAGCCTCAATAGTCTCCTCCACCTCGATCTGCTCCTCCTGGACATGGCTGATGTATTAAGGAAAGGAGTGAGCAGGCATCAAGTAGGAGCTAGTCTGTAAACCACAGTAGGCAGATCAACCAAAGATCTGGGAACTCTGGAGTAGCCATTGGCTATGCTTCCCATGCTGGTGAAACTGAGCCAGGTCTTCTCACCTTCTAAGAGTTTCCTGTAAACTGCAATGTCAATGTCCAAAGCCATCTTCACATTAAGGAGGTCCTGGTATTCTTTTAAATATTGTGCCATTTCACTCTTTGTACTTTTCAACTCATTTTCTAATTTGTTGATTGTATCCTGCATAGCACTAACATCAGAGTTCTGTTTATCCTCCAACTCTTGTAGCTGCTTTCCTAGAGCTTAGTTCATGCCATGGCATTCCTTGATCTCCAGGGTCATGATCTGGAGCAGGCGGAGCGCACCCCGTAGGTGTTCTTGGCAGTGCTCTCAGTCAGCACGGTGAAGCAGCTCTTGTACCTCGGCAGCCAGCTTCTCTTACTGGACGCAGATGTCCTTGAGAGTGGCAGAGAGGTTGGTCTTGGAGAACGTGTCCATCTCCACGGAGATCTGAGCATACTGGATCTGCGCCTGCATCTCAGCGATCTCCTCTTCATGCACCTTCTTCAGAAAGGCAATTTAGCCCATCAAGCTGTCGATGAGTTTTCCAATCTCAGCACCAGCGAGAGCCGTCTGCATTAACCAGCCCTCTATGTCATCATGGTTCAGCACCTCTTCCTGGTAGCATGCCTGCAGGTTGCTCCCAGTCCCTTCCAAGCTTTGGTGCCTGTTAACTGCTCACTGTCTTCTTGCCAAGGCAGGGGGTGTTGGGCTGGGGCACAGACATCCCAGTTTCATTAAAATATTCAACCTCGGCCTGCTGCACCAGTGTCCACAGGTTGCCAGAGGGCAAACACTGATCCCAGAGACCCTGGCCACCCCCACCTACCCAGGTTCCCGATGGCAGTCTGAACCCCAAGAGCAGTGTCAGGTGCAGCCCACCATGCCTGCCCTACCCCGATGGCTGCCTGGACCCCACAGGCAGTGAGGAGCTGCCTGCCAGGCTGGCTTGGTTATGGATCACAGCCTGGACCCTGTAGGTGACGTCAAGCACTGCCTGCCTGGCCTGCCTGGTCCCCCATGGCGGACTGGATCCTGAGGGTGGAGTCAGGCACAGCCTGCCCCTCCTGCATATGCAAATTTACCCTTCATCCTCGTTGGCTTAATTTGCATATTACTCCTGATTGGCTATGGGCCTAGTGAAGGTACAGGCAATTAGCATTTTTCTCTTTTATTAGTGTAGACAGGGGTGTGAGGAAACAGAATAAACAAATAACAATTTAAATATATAATGGAAGGCAGAATGTAGCATAATGATGCAAGGAAAGAGAGTGAGGGGTATGGGCACAAGATACTGTCTTAGGCAGGGAGAGACAGTACAGAAGTGTTAGCTATTATTATTTTTGTTGTTTCCATTCTAGGTAAATCTGCAGGGTCTACTAGTTAAGTGCCACCTGACAAAGGGAATCCTTTGAAGATGGAGTCTGTTATGAATATGTAGAGATGAGGGGCAAAAGCTAACTATACCACACAACTGATTATACAAAGCATCAGCTTCCTTTGGCCTTCTAAATTTTACAGCCTGACCTGTGTCTGCTGTTAGAAGAGATAATCATCTATATATATAAAAGTATAAGCGACCAAACAACCAAATGAGTGATTGACTGGTTGCTATGATGTGCACTGACCACCAGGGGGCAGATGCTCAATGCAGGAGCTGTCCCCTGGTGGTCAGTGCACTCCTACCACAGGAGCACCACTTAGCTGACTGATGGTTACCAGAGGAAGGGCTCAGAGCTGGCTGCCACAGCCCAGAGACCAAAACAGAGCAACAGTGAGCCTACCGAGTGGCAATAGTGGTGGCAGGTGCAGCAGGGCTGAGTTGAGCAGGAGTAGCAGGCAGGAGTGGCAGGTGGTGTTGGACTGCCAGTTTTGGCCCAATCCCAGCAGGGTATGCTGAGGGACCCCGCTAGTGTACAAATCTGTGCACCAGGCCTCTAGTAGTAGTAATAATAGACATAAGAGTAAAAATATCTTGAGTACTTCTGTTATGCCAGACACTAGGCTAATCATGCTTCAAGCATCACCTCATTTAACCTGCACATAACATCCTGGAAGATCATCCCTATTTTCCCCATTTTACAAATACAGTCATAGATTCAGTGAAAATGTAGCTGATCTATACCATGAAGAGAATCTATATTATGTATTAGTTTAAAGCACAGGCATAGGTAAAAAGTAAATGAGTCAACATATTTAAAGTGGTAAGCCTAATGTGGGGCATATAATAGGTAATATATAAATGAAAGCTATTATTATAATTATTAGTTTGTTTCTTCAACAAGTGTGTTTGAATGTCTGCTAGGTTGTAGATATAGTGCTAAGTACAGGATGTGGTTTAACACAGCCTTTGACATCTCAGAACTTATAATGGACTATGACAAATTAACACAAATATATCAAATGTTTTGAATAAAATGATCATTCTGGACTTGTTTCTTATTGATGTGGTATGAAACTTTGAATTTATTAGTTAATTAATCTAATGAATATTGGTGCATGTAATATTAGATACTCTCCTAGGCCCTTCAGAGAACAGATGAATAAGACTTACCTCTAAATAGGATGTTACCTACATCAAACTCACATAAGCACATGACAATAATGTAACACTGAGTGTTAACAGAAACATCTATATATATATATATATAAACCTAAGCCAGTGGTTGGCAAACTGCAACTCTGTAGACTAATGAGTTTGCTGACCACTGGGATAAGGGCTTAATCACAAGGAACAACAACATCCTATAATTACTGGAATCGAGAGTCTAGGTCAGTGGTCAGCAAACTTATTAGTCAACAGAGTGGCAAACCGTGGCTGGAGAGCTTCATGGGGCTCACGAACCATAGTTTGCAGATCACTGCCCTAGGCGATTAGTCAAACATTTGACTGGTTGACCGGTTGACCAATCGGTGTGATGTGCACTGACCACTAGGGGGCAGATTCTCAACATAGGAGCTTCCCCCTAGTGGTCATGCACTCCCACAGTGGGAGCGTGCCACTCAGCTGCTTGACGGGTGCCAGGCACCAGGCTCACAGCTGGCCAGTGCAGCTGTGGCAGTGCAAGCCTCTCCTGCCTTCAATGCAGCAGCAGGCATAGTGTGGCTGGGATGAGTAGGAGTGGCATGGAGTCTGACCCAGGCTCAGGCTCCTCCCCACCCACCTGCCATTTTGCACACTACTACACCCCTTGAGGGGATGTTGGATTGCTGGTTTCAGCCCAATCCCCATAGGACAGGGGATCCTGGATTGTGAGAGGATGCAGGGACCCTACCTGTGTACAAATTCGTACACTGGGCCTCTAGTTTATTTATAATAGAAACACAAAGAGAAAATGCAAAGGGTTACCTTCTAAAAGATGCTATCACAAAATATCCATAGCTATTACCACTAACTATTGAAATTTCTGACCTGCATATCGATTTTGCTCTTTGTTGTGAGCTAACCTTCCCTTCTCTGTGAATTTCAACAACATAGCTTTCTTTCATCCTGTTATGCTCAATAGCTTAATAATCATAGAACCATAAAACTTATGGGTGCCTTGAAAAATGTTGCTTATTCTCTGACCTTCATTCATGTGCATGGCTAATCCATCCAAATCAGGTAAATGACCTTAGTGTCTGCTTTTATGTTTTACTATTTCTTGGCTACTACATTATGCAAGACATAGATGCCCTTATGAATACTAAAGTGCTTCAATATGTTAGAGTAGCAACACTAAAATAATCATTCTGTAAATCCATCCTTTAATTATCTTTTAATCTAATGAAATAAATATATAGTCATGCTCATTTTCCCAAAGAAAAATCTATGCTATATAGGTGTCCATTATCAAATGTGTACTAATGGAAACACTTAAAAGAAACTGAAAAACAACACTTCAAAATGTGTGATAAATTATTACAGAAAACATGTAACTAGTAATAGGGATATAACACATCCATAGCAGAAATAAACATTTTGTCTTTATCATTATGTTAATTGAAACACTAAATGAAGAATATATCCATATGCTGTAAGAATTCATAAGAACTTGCTCTAAAATACACATTTCAAAATAATAATACACATTTCATAATACTTTTACATGATGTTATATTTTATGATTTACAGTGTTTCATTTCAGAAAGAACATTAATGATATTAAATTCATCGGTGCTTTCCTATCATATTTAAGC
Source organism: Lasiurus cinereus (assembly GCA_011751065.1). Lineage (NCBI taxonomy): Eukaryota > Metazoa > Chordata > Mammalia > Chiroptera > Vespertilionidae > Lasiurus > Lasiurus cinereus. Next base: position 5,138,802 of record JAAGEH010000029.1, on the reverse strand, counting down.
AGAGGGATTATAGGAAAATAAATAATTCTTTCCATGCATTATCTACAGGCTCACAGGGAGAAGGCTATGGGAAACTTAATTGCATTCACAATGAAATGAGTAGAGTGGTACAGAGGTGAAATTTTCATTAAAACAATTACTCATATATTTCTACACTAATTCATACATAGATGCTAAAAAGCAGGAGCACCTCAAGTTCTAAAACATATATCAATTGTGTTATATTACTAATGAATATCCTGCATACTTGTCTCAGGTAGGAATATATTCAAAGTATTTGTCTTGATGACAAATTGACACTCAAATTAAATTTAAAGTGTAATGATTTTCCAGACCTGAAGTGCAATACAAATAGCCTCTGGTACAGTAAGCATTAATGCCTGAACATAAAATGAATGAAGCGACTTTTTATGGAGCAAGTTACTATCCTGTGCAAAGTCCTGAGGATGAAAAGGTGACTAAAACAACCTTCTCAGGAAGCCTATAGAAAGGCAAAACATCATTCAAGCTGGTGAGATACTTCTTTACAAATATCACTATCCCTACCAATCCTACCTCTCATCCCCTTTCTTCTATTGCTACTAGGTAACACCTATCTGGTATTAACTCATTTGATTATTAAAATAATCTACCAGGTAAATACTATTAGTTAATGAGTCAATTTACTCCACGTTGTACAGCTGGAATAGTGTAGGAGGTGGAATCCAAATTTGACATTCTGGCTCAAGTTACAAATTTCACATTCAATTACAGTTTTTTGAAGACTGAATTGTCTATGTCTCTGAGAAAGTAAAAATGCATACACAGATATACATATACTAGCCATTCATTGTGTGTTCCAAATGCTAGAGGATAGAAAAATGGGTTTGTTATTCTTAACAATAACATTTAACATAATAAGTGGTCCACACTATGAATATATAACAAAGAAGAACCATTTTATCAACTTCTCTGTGTTGGGAATAGAGAACCTGATAAAATAACATGTCCTTTCTCAAATCTACCCTCAAGCACAGGATGCAGACAAGGGAAAGTATTTCAAGGTGCATGCAATACTGCTAAAGAGAATTTGCTGTTAAAAAATCAGGAAAAGTAACTTGGTATAATGAATAGTAAATATTTTTATTTGTCAAAGTAACAATACTTTGGTAATGTATGGATTTAAGAAATATTGATTCAATTTTTATTATATGCTCAAAAGCATCTGTGGTACAGAGGGTAAAACAAGCCATTCAAGGAGAAACAGGCATTACAAGGAAAAAGGGCATATAATGAATGTATAATTGCAAACCAAGATAAGTGCTTAAGGAGTTGCAGTTTCTAATAGATTCATAATCCAACTGACTCAGCATAGGACATGAGAGAATTCTTGACTGATGTACAGAAATAAACCAGGAAAAATGGCTTGGGGTGGGGAAGCTTGGATGAAGGGTATTTCAGATCAAGAAAATATATTTCAGAAAGAGTACCAGAAAAGTGGTAATATTGGGGCCACTTAAAAAAATTCGTTGTAGCCTGGCCTGCATGGCTAAGTGGCTAAACATCAACCTATGAACCATGAGGTCACAGTTCGATTCCCAGTCAGGGCACACACCTGGATTGCGAGCTCAATCCTAATTAGGGACGTACAGGAGGCATCTGATCAATGATTCTCTCTCATCATTGACGTTTCCATCTCTCTATCTCCCCTTTCCTCTCTGAAATCAATAAGTATATTTTTAAAGAAGTCACTTTATAGATGAAAAGAATGCATAGAGTGTATATGTTTTGCTGGAGATGGAGACATGGGACTAACAAATGTTATGGGTTGAATTGTGAACCCTCAAATTTACATGTTGATTTCCTAATCTCCAACACCGCTGAATATTATAATTTTTGGAAATAAGATCACTGGTAGATGTGAATAGTTAAGATAAGGTCATGCTGAAGTGTAGAGGAACCCTAATCCAACAGGACTGATGTCCTTAGCAAAAGGGAAAATTTGGACACAGGGATATACATAAAGAAGAGATGATGTGAACCTAAATAAAACCTTTTCGAAAGATGACAGAAGGAAGGCCAAGAGACACATGAAAACATGTTCAAAGTCTCTAATTATCCGAGAGATGCAAATCAAAATGACAATGTGATACTATCTTACACCTGTCAGAATGGCAATCATCAACAAATCAACAAACGACAAGTATTGGCGAGGATGCAGAGAAAAAGGAACCCTTGTGCACTGTTGGTGGGAATGCAGACTGGTGCAGCCACTGTGAACAGTATGGAGTTTCCTCAAAAAACTAAAAATGGATCTCCCACTCTTAGGAATTTATCCTAAGAAATTACAAACACCAACCAGAAAGGATTTATGCACCCCTATGTTCATAGCAGCACAATTTACAATAGCTACAACACGGAAACAGCCTAGGTGCCCATCAGCAGGTGAGTGGATCAGAAAACTGTGGTACATCTACACAATGGAATTCTATGCTGCCATTAAAAAGAAGGAATTCTTACCATTTGTAGCATCCTGGATGGAACTGGAGAGCCTTATGCTAAGTGAAATAAGCCAGTCAATGAAGGAGAATCACCACATGATCTCACTCATTCGTGTATAATAAAGAACATTGTAAACTGATGAACAAAAGGATAGATACAGAGGCAGTAAAGCATCAACAGACTATCAAATTACAGCAGGAAGGTTAAGGAGAGGTGGGGTAGATAAGAGATCAATCAAAGGACTTGTATGCATGCATGTAAGCATAACCAATGAACATAGACACTGGGGGGTTGGGGTATGCCTGGAAGGGAGGGGGCAATGGGGAGGTAGGTATACATGTAACACAATAAAAAAAGAGAGATAGAGCAAGAAATTAACCCTCTACAAATCAAGGAGAGCAGTCCATAACACCTCCTTCCATGGTGGCCCAAAGAACCAATCCTACCAATACCTTGATCTTCAAGTTCTAGCCTCCAGAACTACTCAATAAATTTCTGTTGTTTAAGCCACTTAGCTTGTGGTACTTTGTTATAGCAAACAGCCACAGGAGACTAATACACCAGACTAGGATGTAGATTTTGTCCTTTTTTATTTAAAGAAGTGAGAAGTTGTGTGTGTGTGTGTGTGTGTGTGTGTGTGTGTGTATCTCCCCATCTCTTAGAGGTTTCAAAATGGTCAGAGCTATGTTTTAAAAAGACACGTTCAGCCAAAGTGTGATGAGCAGTTTGGAGGACATCAAGCAATTTCAGTCATGATAGGATTTTGTTCCAGAGTGGTGACAATAGAGGAGAGCTGAGAAATTTGAGAACTTATGAAACTTATGAAGAGAAGGATTAAAATGGGAGATGAGGCAAAAGGAAAATATAGAATATTTAAAGTTCTTATTTTATACTAAAGGCCCAGTGCGTGAAATTTGTGCATGGTGGGGGGGCAGTGTCTCTAGGCCAGCATGCATCCTCTTCAATCTGGGACCCCTCAAGGATGTCCGACTGCTCATATCCCTCTCACAATCCGGGACTGTTTATTCCCAACTGCTCACCTGCCTGATTGCCTCTGTTTGTGTCTGCCAGCCTGATCATCCCCTAAACACTACCCTGTCAGCCTGATCAATGCTTCACTGCTCCCCTGCTGGCCCAATTGCTTCTAACTATCCTCCCCTGCAGGCCTGGTCATCCTCAACTGTACTCCCCTGCAGGCCTGGTCATCCATGACTGCCCCCCTTTGCTAGCCTGGTCACCCCTACCTACTCTCCCCTGCAGGCCTGGTCCTCCCAACTGCCCTCCTCTGCTGGACTGGTTCCGCTCAAGTGCTCTCCCTTGAAGGCCAGGTTCTCTTCAACTGCCCTCCCCTACAGGCCTGGGTCCCCCCAATTGCCCTCTCCTGCAGGTCTTGTACTCCCCAACTGACTTTCCCTGCAGGCCTTGTCCCCCCAACTGCCCTCCCCTGAAAGCCTGGGTCCCCCCCAACTGCCCTCCTCTTCAGGCATGTTCCCTCCCAACTGCCCTCACCTGCAGGCCTGGTCTCTCCCAACTGTACTATTCTGCTGGACCAGTCACCCATAACTACCATCCCCTGCTGGCCTGGTCACCTCTAACTGCCCTCCCCTGCTGGCCTGATCACCCACAACTGCCCTCCCCTGCAGGCCATCTTGTGGAGGCCATCATGTGTCCACATGAAGGCAGCCATCTTTGATCACATGGGGTGGGCATCTTGTGTTGGAGTGATGGTCAATTTGCATATTACTCTCTTATTATATAGGATCAGCCATAATTCAAAAGTATGTACTGTATTTAAACTCATGTAATCAACACCTTTGGGGAGTAGTCCTTTTACTGAGGAGGTAATAGGCATAGGAAGGTTGTGACCTCTCCAAATTCACACAGGTGGTGTGTATAGATATTGAATCTAAATCAAGCCAGACTCCAGAGCTGTTAACTACTTCACACGATGCTTCAGGAAGTTTTTTTTTATTTTATTTTGTGCCTTACTAAGCTGGATGAATAATGTAAGTAATTCACTAAGAAAACAAAACAAAACAAAAACAACAGAGATCCAAGATGGCAATGGAGTCAGTTGCAATTTACACTCATCTCCTCCCAAGACCAAAATGGTGTTACAACTAAAATATAGAATTGACATGAATAATCAGCTGAAGACTAGGTGACAAAAGTCTTATAACCAAGGATTTACAGAAGAAGCCATGTTGTGACTGGTAGGAAGGGTGGAGACACAAAAAGGGCTGGCCCCAAACACAAATCTGTTGGCTAAGAATTTGGGGGGACATTGCAGCTGCAAATGTTCACCATAAACATTTTGTGTGGGATCTCATTCCCAAGTGGGGATCCCCAGCCCAGAGCACCAGAGTTGGGAAGAGGATCCCGCATAACATCTGGCTGTGAAAATCAGCGGGGATTCTGTTTACCAGAGAGACACAAGAGCTTGCTAGAGACACTGGCACAATCTTGAAGGGTGGATGCAAAAAATCTCTTTCTCAGCCACTCACCTTGGGCTCTGGAGGATGGAATGTGGCTTGCAGTGGGCTATAGTTGCCTGAGGAGAGACTGGGATTTCTAGTTCTGGGGGGAGAATTGAAGGGACAGCCACCAGGATCTCCGTTCTAAGTCCCTGTCCCACATGGTAGATCTTTCTTGGGTCAAGCACTCCCCTCCTTATGGCATTAGCCTGGAAGAATAAAATAGCCCTACATTCTAGATTCCCCGTTGCCCTGACCTGCAGACCTCATGCCCTGTGGTGCACACAGAGGGTGCAGAGACAGACTTGTGTGGCTCTGGTATGGGAGCTATTCCTCTCAGGCCTGACTGCTGCCACCTTCTCATGGGGGAATCCACTTGCTGCCCTCTCCTGATTACTGGTGGCCCCACCTTGCTGAGCTCAACACTAATTTATGATAAAATCTCTCAGCAAATTGGGAATAGAGGGAGCATATCTCAACATAATGAAAGCCATATATGGCATGCCACAGCTAACATACTCAATGCAGAAAATTAAAAGCATTTCACTAAAGATGGAGAATAAGACAGGATGTCCTCCTCCATCACTCTTATTCAATATGGTACTATAAGTTCTAGCCATAACAATCAGACAAGCAGATGAAAAAAAGGCATCCACATTGGAAAGGAAGGAATGAAACTGTCATTATTTGCTGATGGCATGGTACTCTATACAGAGTACCCTTTAGATGCCACCAAAAAACTACTAGAACTGATAAACAAATTCATAAATGGAGCAGGATACAAAATATCCAGAAATTGGTTCCATTTTTTATATCAATAATGAACTAAACAGAGAATATAAGAAAATAATCCCATTTACAAATGAATCTACATAAGATATTTGGGGATAAATTTAATCAATTAGGTAAAAGACCTGTACTCAAAAAATCCTAAAGTACTGAAAAAATAAACTGAAGAAGATACAAATAACTAGAAGTATATACTATGCTCATGAATAGGAAAAATTAACATTGTTAAAGTGTCTATACTACCGAAAGCAATCTATGGGTTCAATGCAATCTAGTGAGACCTTAGTTCTCTAATTTAATTCAATCTAGAAGGCTGTTTGAGAATCAATTTGCTTGAAATCCAAATAATTTTTACTACTAGAAAATAGTTACAGCATGATTTCCTGAGATATTAATAATATGACAGTCGTAAACTAACTCATAGTGGTACTCACATATTCTCTCTTTTGTTTGTCACACGAGAGACAAATGACTGATAATGCAGGTATCAGCATGAAAGGGTTGTTGGGTCTAGAACCAAAATTTTGTTTGAAAACTAAGACATTGTTTTATGAACATCTTAGTTGAGAACCAAATTTTTTAAAATAGAATTTTGCTAACTGAGGTTTGACTGTAGACATATAGATCACTGGAACTGATAAAGAGTCCAGAAATCAATCCATGCCTATATGGACAATTAATAGTTGAAAAACTAGGCAAGAACATACAATGAGGTAAAGACAGTCTATTCAATAAATGACGTTGGGAAAAATTGAACAGATATATGTATAAAAATGAAGCTAGACTACCTTCGTAGACCATATATATATATATATATATATATATAATGCCAGTGACCAGAATGCTGTAACGACCAGAATGACCAGTCCATATGATGCTCATTGCAGCCAGCAAACTGGCCTAATCAGGGATGAGACTAGCTGGCCAATCTCCTGCAACTCCTCCAACCTGCCCAGGCCCACCCCAGATTGGCCTCCCCACCGCAATTAGGTATAGGGCCAGCTGGCCAACTGCCTGTGGCCCCACCCCCTGGTTACCTCACCTCTGATTGACCCCATACTCCATTGGATCATGGCACCAACCTCCAGCCAGCCCAGCCCCCAAAGGGCCCCCAGTCCAATTAGGGGCAGGGCTGGTAGCCAACTGCCCACAGCTGGCCCCACCCTTGATTGCCCCCCACACACACACCAATTGGAGGTGGGGCTGTCCAATCAACCACCCATGGACCCTCTTCCCAGCAGCTGGTGCCCAATAGCCCCCCCCTCAATTGGCCCATGGCCTCTTCCTCCATCCAGCTGTGTCCCCAATCAGCCCCCCCAACTCTCATCAGGGGCAAGGCTGGCCCCTTCCCTGCTTGGCCCCCCACACCAATCAGAGAGGGGGATAGATGGCCCATTGCCCACACCCCCTGCCCCTGGCTAACCCCACCTCTGATCAGCCTGCACTGCCCCAATCAGCCCACAGCCGCTTCCCTCAGCCAGCTCCACCCCAATTGGCCCCCCACTTTGATCAGGGGCAAGGTCGGTGGCTACTGCCAGTGGCCTCTCCTCTCAGATGCCCTCACGCATGATAAACCCCCACCCCAATCAGGATGGGGCAGCTGGCCAACCTCCCACCATTTCCTCCTCCAGACAGGTCTGGCCCCAAATCCTCCCTGATCAGGGCCAGGCCAGCCGGATCCCACCTGTGCATGAATTCGTGTACTGGGCCTGTAGTATAAAAATAGACTCAAAATGGATTAAGGACTTAAATATAAGGATCAAACCATAAAAATCTTAGAAGAAAACATAGGCAGTAAAACCTCAGACATTTTTTTATAGTGATTTTTTTTCTGATAAATCTCCTTGGGCAAGAGAAGCAAAAGAAAATATAAACAAATGGGACTACATTAAACTTAAAAGCTTTTGCACAGCTAAGGAAGCCATTAACAAAGTGAAAGGATACTTAATGGGAGAGAGTATTTGCCAATAATGCATCTGATAGGGGTTAATATCCACTTTTTATAGGTAAGTTATAAGTCAACACTAAAAAAATCAAACAGTCCAAGTGAAAAATAGGTGGAGGACATTCTCCAAAGAGGACATACAGATGGCCAATAGACATACAAAAAGATGCTCAATGTCACCAGTTGAGAAACTTAAATTAAAACCACAATGAGATATCACAGCACATCTGTCAGAATGGTTATCATCAATAAATCAACAAATGACAAGCATTGACAAGAATGAGAAAAGGAAATCCTCATGCATTGTTGGTGGGAATAGAGATAGGTGCAGCCACTACAGAAAGCAGTATGGAGTTACCTCAAAAAATTAAAAATTGAACTGCTCTATGACCCAGTAATTCCACCTCTGGGGATTAATATGAAAAAAGGCAAAAAACATATTAGAAATAATATATCCACCCTTTGTTGACTTCAGCTTTATTTACAATAGTCGAGATATGGAAGCAAGCTAAGAACTCATCATTAGATGAGTGGTTAACAAAGTGCTGGTACCTATATACAAGGAAATATTTCTCGGTCATAAAAATAACTATATCTTACCATTTTTGCCAGCATGGATGGATCTAGAGGGAGTTATGCTAAGTGAAATAAGCAAATCAGAGTAAGACAAATATCATATGATTTCACTTATATATTCAATCTAAAGAAAAATGTTATGAGTGATCAATATTGAAACATAATCACAGACACAGAGAACAGACTTGGTTGTTGCCAGAGAAGTGGGTTGGGGAAATGAATGAAAGAGCAGGAGAGATTAGAAAGTGCCAATTGGTAGTTAAAGAATAGTCCTAGGGATGTAAAGTAAACCATAGGGAATACAGTCAATAATATTTTCATAAATATATAAAGTGCCAGTTGGGTACTGGAATATCAAGGGGAATAGTATCCTATATAATAAAAGCGCAGTGACTAAACAGCAGAATGACTAGAACGACCGGTTGACCAATCACTATGACGTGTACTGACCACCAAGGGGTAGACTCTCAATTCCGCTGCTTTCTCCTGGTGGTCACTGTGCTCCCACAGTGCGAGTGCCTCTTGGCTAACCAGGATGACTCGCGCTCCCACAGTGAGCTGATCCTCAAATGCCACACCCCCCACCATGCACGAATCCCGTGCACTGAGCTTCCAGTACAAACTAAAATTGAAAGCAAAAGGTAAAAGAGAAGCTATCCATACCCCTCTTTTCCTATAAGTTAAATGGAGACAGTAACAGAACTAGTTCAGAGTTGAGTTGGAAGAATTAAATAATTCATGTAAACATTTAGCTCAGTCCTTGGTACAGTGTAAGCACTTGATAAATGCTAAAAGCATTATTGTCATCATTATCTCCCTTCACTCTGACAGAACATTCCTTAGAACATTTGTCAGTTACTCCACAGATATTTAGTGCTTACCATTTCCCAGGTGCTGTCATAAACACTGGATTATCAAAGAGACCCTTGGAATCTTCATAGACAATAGAACAGGTTTGCACTGAACACAGATCTGATCAGGTGTCTGATGGAAGCTTCAACCACTGTTTTGGAGGGCATGCCCAGGTCAGTGAGCTGATTTAAGTCTCAGTGCCTGCTCTTTTCTCCAAAAGCAAACCCATGGGCTGGGTGCAGTGGCTTGCAGGACATGCTGTAAACTCTGCCCAGCCAAGCTGCTTAGTCCACTGACCTATTTGCGCACCATCTTACTTCTATGTGTGTCTCTCCATATGGGCCATGCTCTATCCATGAGCATAGGATCATCACACCGGCCTGCCACAGTTCTGGGGGGATAGGTTATCCAGACATGGGGGCGGGGGCGGCAAGATCACCTCACTCACTGACACCAAAAATGGCCTTGGAAGTCCCTCCATGTTCCAGAGAAACCGTGCTTCTGACTTAGGAGTTGGTAGATTCTGGCTGAAAATCACTGGCTGGACAGTCACTATGGATTTCCCTTGGCAAAGCCCCTTCCAGGGAACAGAACTGTGCGTGCTGCTGGTTGCTGCAGAATCCCGAAGTAAATTCCGTGGCTTCTGATGGCTGTAGGCCTAGGAGTGCCTCAGCCATTCAAACAAGACACAGGCAGGAATACAGAGGACACTGAGAACATACTAGACATCTGTCTTCCCACAGATGTGGTGGCTCCTTAGGAGAACCTCCACAACCGCTTCCTATGACCCTCGTCACAGCTGTAGCAGCCAAATGAAATCCCTGTCTAGTGGAGATGCTGGCAGCGCTGCTCCTGCCACATAGAGAACCGGAGAAAGGGGACAGAGACAGAGGGGCTCCAGGGAGCAGTGATCCCCTGATTCGACTCTAGGCTTTAGGGGGTGACCTGACTCCTGCAGTTGTTCCATTCAGAGGCACCCCCATATTTGTACCCCGAATACTTCTTTTTACCTCACCTACTTCCACTTGTGTATCTGTGACTTGTCATTTAAAGAGTTCTGTCTAGCCCTGGCTGGTTTGGCTCAGTGGATAGAGTTTTGGCCCTTGGAGTGAAGGGTCCCAGGTTCCATTCTGGTTGGGGGCACATGCTCTGGTTATGGGCTTGACCCTCAGTGGGGGGTGTGCAGGAGGCAGCCAGTCAATGATTCTCTCTCAACATTGACATTTCTCTCTCTCTTCCTCTCCCTTCCTCTCTGAAATCAATAAAAATATATTTAAAAAATTAAA
>JAAGEH010000029.1:4950034-5128299 GCA_011751065.1 Lasiurus cinereus | reverse complement strand
TAAACTCCTCTCTCTCTCTCTCTCTCTCTCTCTCTCTCTCTCTCTCTCTCTCTCTCTCTCTCTCTCTCTCTTAAAATGCCCACAATGACTGAATTCTTTATTTTACAAAACAGGTTATAGGCTGTAAATGACAATATTGACAATATTTTTTTAAGTAAGCAAAGAAAAAAAACTATCCCTTCATTGGGCATTTGGCCACCTGCTCCCCTGAGCAGCGACTCTATTGTCCACAGCCATGGGGGGACCTGCAGCCCAAACCCTGGCACCTCTAAGACACCCAGTGGCATTTGGCTGGCAAACCTTGGCACTTCCTTCTGGTCACAGTAATGGGGCGGAGCACAGTACACTTGGGAAGGGCTCCCGAGTGTTGGCCAAAGAGGCTCTGAGCCTGAGTCTCCTAGGGAGCTACTAGGAGAGTGAGACGGAGTTTTAAGAAGCGAAAGGTGACACATTCAGCAGCAGGGAGGACCCGCTCCCTCTGAAAAGGGAAGACCACACTGTGAAGATGACTGAGTGGATTGGAGACTGTCAGCCTTGGGGGTGTGGCTGGAGACCGCAGGGCCACGTGAGGCCAGGAGCCTGGGTCCCCGAGTCAGCACCAGGGGAGGCCCATCCCCTTGAGGAGCCCTGGGGTGGAGCAGGGTCAGACTGGCTCCACAGAAAAACCCTGACATTTGGAGACATTGCCTGTTCCAACTGAATTCCCCTAAATTCATAGAGAACCAGGCCTCTTGGTCACCGCCCTGGATGAGAGGCCTCATTAGGGGCCCTGCCTGTTGGCACTGACCACACACACAGAGAGAGGGACCCAGCAGGGAGGAACGTGACCCCTGTGGCTGGCTCCACAGGACCAGGCCTTCTGCCATAGAAGGAAACTTTCAGTGGGAGAGGGAGCCCCTCCCATAAGCCCTCCACTGCTGCTCCTCCCCGCACTGCCAGCATGCTGGGGAGCAAAGGCGCTGGGCCTGCGGCTGATGGGGCCCCGGGCTGCTGGAAGGCCGGTGTGGCCTAGTGGCCAGCGCTCATTGCTGGCCTGTCTGGCTGCCAGCAGCCCTTGCCAAGGGCACTGTGCAGCTGGCGCCTTTCCTGTGCCTGCGGGGAACAGAGGAAGGAGGGCGCACTGTGTCACAGAACCCCCTGCCCCCCCTGCCCCCTGCGTTCTGTCTCGTTGCCGGGCAGCCGTGGGGGTCAGAATCACAACATTCCAGGGGCGCCCTGTGGCCGGCACAGGCGAGCAGGGGCGGCGGCCAGCTGCGGCCGGAGCCATGGAGAGCCTGGTGGGGGGCGTCAGACTGGCCTTCCAGGTGGTGCTGGGGCGCCTGTACCTGACTGTGCTCCTGCTGGTCACGCACGTGACCGAGGCCCCGCGCAGCTTCGCCCGGGACCTCCCGCTGTTTGCGGCGCTCCTGGCTCTGCTGATCTGGAGGAGGTGCGTGGCCAGGCGGCGGCGGGCGGTGGCCAGGCGCTTTGCCGCCCAGATGGAGGAGGACCGCGAGTCCGCGCGCGCCCTGGCGCTGGCCCGCGCCTCCGAGGCCGGGGCCTCGCCCCCCGCAGCGGGAGCCAGCGCCCTGAAGTCAGCCGCCCTGTGTGTGCGCTCCGCAGACCCTCCCCAAGAGGTGGCCGCCCTGTGTGTGCGCTCCTCCGCAGACCCTCCCCAAGAGGTGGCCGGGCCCCACTCTCTGCCTGAGGCCGCTCCGGACCAGGAGGCAACCAGCGGGCCCCCCGAACTCCCGCGCCCCAGAGAGCGGGCGGCCCGCCTGGAGGTGCAGACGCGCTTGATCCAGGAATCCGAATACACTGTGCGAGGCCGCGTCGCCGAGACCGGGCGCACCTTGGAGGTGTCTCAGAAGATAACCCTGATCGAGCAGGTCAGAATCGCTCTTCCTCGGGAAGACATGCCACTGTTCCCCCAAGAAGCTGCGAAGTGGGGTGAAGGAGCCTGGGAAATGAGAGCAGAACAGCAGACGTGCGTGACCATTCAAATGAATGAATGAGTTTGATGTTGTCTCATTGGAGAGCCAATAAAATGCTCTGCTAAGTACAACATCCGGTCTCATGGTCCTCACTGGATGACTTTCTCCCGTGAGTGTGGGGTGGCAGTGTCCAAGACCTAATATGCAAATGGACTGTCATTCCGAGACACAAGATGGCTGGCAGGGGAGGGCACGTGGGGGTGACCAGGCTGGCAGGGGAGGGCTGTTGGGGAGGGCCAGGCCTGCAGGGGAGGGTAGTCGGGGGTGACTAGGCTGTCAAGTGTGGATGGATAGTTAGGGGTGACCAAGCCAGCAGGCGAGGGCAGTTAGGGACAATCGTGTTGGCAGGGGATCAGTTAAGTGTCAATCAGGCTGGCAGGGGAGTGGTTAGGGGGTGATCAGGCTGGCAGGCAGGTGAGCAGTTGGGAGCCAACAGTGGTGGATTGTGAGATGGGTATCTGACTGCCTGTTTAGGCACCATCCTGGTGGATGCCCTACTTGGGTAGTTGGACCTCCCTCAAAAGGTCCCAGATTGGAGGGTGCAGGTTGGGCTGAGGGACCACCCCACCCACCCCTGTGCACAAATTTCGTGCACCATGCCTGTAGTTATGAAAAATAGGATACACATGCAGGGATTCTGTTATGTCCCTTCAAATGTGTTATGTTCCTGTTATTTCAATAGGCAGTCAACTTAGCTGAATTACAGACCAAACTCTGTCTCTGCCATAGTGAGTGGTAGCTGAAATCTTTTCCAGTCATTTTTCCCTTAGCTGGTTGCTTGGGCTTTGTCTTGCACATGCGTACTTTGAGGTTCAGATGGAGATTTGGGTAGAATTTGGAGTTCCCCTTATTGAATCTCTCCTGTTCTCCTGTTCTGATATTTCTCCCTTACTTCAGCTGCTGTGCACCTAACATCTATTCTCTCTCTCTCTCTCTCTCTCTCTCTCTCTCTCTCTCTCTCCCCCTTCAACCCATTACAATTCTGTGCTTCCATCCCAGGTTTAGCCACCTTCCCTGGGACTGACTAAAACCGTTCTGGAACCAAAAGCCTTAATAAGAGAAACCTCCCCTTCCATTTTCTACTTGTGAGTGTAGACTCTCCTTTCATAGTTGCCTGACTTTTGCTACTCTCCACTGATTTCAGGTAGTTTTTTATATTTTTTTCTAGAGTCTCCAATTGCTTTATTTTTGTGGGAAGGTAGGTCTCATATGAGTTACTCTTCCATTACCAGATGATAATATCCCAGCGCCCAGGAGTACTTGCAATGCAGGGACAGGAGCCCATGATGTGTGAATGTATCTAGTGGTCACATGCTACAGAAACTTGTGAATTACATACCCACCATCCCACCAATGATAGATCTACCTGAGTCCCAAATATGTAAGAAAAACATTGGTGCTCTCCTTTATCTCCAAGTACTAGAGGCCCACCCAGTGAATGAAAATTCATGCACTGGAGGGGGGGTTCTGCAGCTCAGCCTGCCCCACTCACAGTTCTGGAGCCCTCATGGGTGAAAGGTGACCCTGTAATCAGGGAAGGTGATGCCCCCATCACACCTCTGCTGCTTCCACTGCCAGCAGCGCAGGCCTTGGCTGGCCCTGCTTATCTAAGCCTTGGGTGGCTCTGGGTGGCTGGGCAGCTGCTGAGGCTTGCCTGCATCTCAGGCTGGCCCTCGGTGGCTGGGGAATTGAGGGGACTGGGGGACTCCAGAGGCAGGCCCACAGAGAAGCTGGGCCTGCAACCCTGATGGGACTGAGGGGACTGGGTGCCACCATCTTTTGGCTGTGGGTGCCGCCATCTTGGAAGTGCGATAGTCAATTAGCATATTCCCTCCTTATTGGCTGTGGGCGCCCCCATCTTTGTGATGGCATGAGGGTCAATTAGCATAATACTTCCTTATTACATAGGATAGCCATGTGGAGAATAAAGTGCAATTAAAAAAATAAAAAGGAAGAAGTCCTTTTAAATCACTATAGTACATTATTGTTTTAGAGATTATTGTTTTGATCTATCAACAGACAGTGGTGGACAAAGAAAAAGTGGCATTCTCATGGAATGCTTTTAAAAATTCAAAGCTCATGGCCCCATAATTAGTCCATGAACCCAAGGCCACCAATGGAAAGTTTGCATAGGCTTTGTCTTCTTCCCATTGTAACATGTTTGTCTCGTTCATATTTTCCCTTGAGTCCACTGTAACTGTATGAAAACATTTTAGAAGAAAGAGGGAGGAGAAAGTGAGAGGGAGAAGCAGAAGGGGAGGGAGAGGGAGAAGCAGGGAGGGAGGGAGAGAGAGAAAAGAAGGAGGAGGAGGAGGAGGAGGGCTGGTTATTGGCTGTGGTTGTATGTGTGTGTATAATGTTGGAAAAGGGATTAGAGACTTGGGAAAACCTTTGATGGGTGAGGCAAGAGTGGGGGCAGAACCTGTGCATGCTTCGCTGGATGCTCATGCTTCCTGAATACAAGATTACACGCTCCTCTTTGTCTCCAAATCATGACTTATATGTACCTAATTATGTTCAGAGTTAAGCCAGTAATGTTTCCTCACAAATATTATGGAAATGCAGGTTTTCATTTGCTTTCTGTAATTTTGACTTCAGTCTTTTCTCCCATATGATGACGTTCTGCGCATGTAGCAGGGGTAGTTCTTAATTATGGAGAAGCACTAACCACCTTCCAACCCTCTCTCAACCTGAGGGATACTGACAAACACAGACCAATCTAGCACTGCCATCTGGAAGGATGAGGAGTTTCAAACCAGGGTGGGTTGGATCTGCTGTCTGATGAATACTTTCATGTAAGTCAAAGAAGATTCTGAAAGAACTGACCTTTTCTGTGTAAAACATTTATTTTGTTGTTTTGTGATAGACAAAATCCTTTGCTCATCCCAAATAAAGCAAGCTTCTTCTTCTAATTCACTAATGATTATCTTTTTTTTTGAGTCCTAAGAATAGACTATTGGTCAAAGGGAGTTGTGCCGAGCAGAGGGCTTTGCACATAATCCTTGTCAATAAATGTTAGTAATTGTGGTGACAGAGTTGTCTACACCTTTCAGAGGCAAAAATTAGTTACAATACAGTAGTACATCAGTGGCTTCATTTAGTAATTAAAGGTAATGACAAATTGCTTTTTTAAAGGGTATGGTTCCCTCCCCCGTGCTGGGTTTCAATTCAGCAATTTTAAGTTCCCCATACTTGAACTTTTTCTGCATATATGAGTAACGGCCATCTTCTTCATCCATTTAGATATGAAAACGAAAAAAAAAACTTGAACATTATTAGGTTAAAAAGAAAATTTATAAACCATCCTAAGTAGGTGGTAACTTCTATAAATCCAAGGAATGAAAACAACATTTTTCTGCAAAAAGATGGAAAAGTTCTTGCTTTCATTTTCAGGGAATCACAGAAATCATGCAAGCATAACATTGTTTATAGAATGTCCATGTCAGTTAAGGACAATACGTTAAAAAGAGGCAGAGCTACTGACGTTTTGCAAGTTCACCTTTTAGAGACACTTGGCAGAAACTGGAAAATCAAGCCCACTTTCCCTTTTCCACTTCATTAAAGTGGAGAAAGCATACTTTTGTCTTGGGAAACAATTTAAAAGTGTAAAATGATGTGTACACTGGAAATAAAGGCAGTGAATAAAAGGCGAACTTTTTCTCAGTATAACATTTAAAACCCACATTATGGTTGTGGAGATAAAATTACTACCTACTAATAAAATGGTTTACATTTTGGAATAAACACTCTACTTATGCATGTTAATACATCTTCCTCATATGAGAAGTTGATTCCCCATAAACCAGAAATAAAATATATCTTCCAAAATTAGAATATTTCTAACAGGTATATGGCTAGCTGAAAAAAGTCTAAAGGTATAACCATGAAGACAAGAGGAGAAACAGTCTAGAGATGGAAGACATTGATGACACCTTGCCATGCAAGCAGTCAGCAGCTGTAAGTCGTTATCGGATGCCTAGGACCAAACTAGAGAGGGTCAGACCTGCATTGCCACCATTTGTCCCCTATCCAGATACCATTGCTGACATGTACACATAAGGAACTGACTCATAACTATTGGACATTGAAATTGGGGCTCAAACGTTTTTTGTTCTTATAAGTTTACTTCTAGCCTACAGAGGCAAGATGTTTTTAAAGAAAAGAATCAGGAGGAGGGAACAAAAAAACACCAAAACAGATACCGAGGAAAAGAGCAATGAACAGACTGTCATACTACAGTGGGAAGGTAGGGGAGGTTGTGTGTGGGGGGCTATAAGAGGTCAACCAAAGGACTTGTATGCATGTATGTAAGCATAGCCAATGGATACAAGGTTTTGTGGGGCGGGCAGGTGTGGGCATGTACTGGGGGGTGGGGAAGGTCAAAAGGGAAAAAAAAGGAGACTTATGTACTACTATTTGTAATACTTTAAACAACAGAAAATATATATGTGTGTGTGTGTGTGTGTGTGTGTGTGTGTGTGTGTGTGTGTATAGTCTAAAGGTACAAATAATACCAAATATAAAATAATACTGGTTTTAAATATTTCAAATATATTTCTTGGTATAGTATTTCATTATTATTCTATGCAATATAAGGGGCAGATATATTCTTTCAGATAAAGAACTGAACTTTAGAAAAGCAATTCCTTCAAGTGATTCGCACAAGGAAGAGGTAAGATTAACATTTGGAATTCATAATCCCATTTTTGGTGCTCTTCTATTGAAGCACTTTATCTATTGCTTCCGATTCATTTATGTGCATGTCTGCCTCTTGCAGAGAACTCCCTGGACCAGGCAGGAATCTTCACCATTCCCGGTACTCAGCACACCTCCTCGCTCATAGAAAGTGTTCACTGTATGCTCACTGAATTAGAACTGGATGAAGTAAATTGATGAGCTGAGGCTTATCAGAGACAAGAGAACACTGGTTTTCAATACTAGAAAACTATACACCCATCATAATACGCATTGATTCAAATTTGCATTAGTGGGGAAATTCCATTATAAATATTCATATGGCCCTTGTTTGCACCAGTGCACCCTAATATACTTAACATCTGCTCACCAAGCCTTCACTATAGCTGTGTGTTTCAGATAATTGGAAATGGATATATCTGGATCCCCCATCTTTCAGTATCCCCCCTTTGGTGAACTGCCTGTCCAAGTTGTAACCCCATTGCAAAATCTCTTCTCTGCTTACATACTGTAATTCATTTTTTGTTAATGTGAAAACCAATCTATTATTTTTTCAAGTACACAGGATAATAATGTATTTCATTGCTTCTCTTCCTTGTAAAATGACCCCACCAAAGCCACTGTAACTTCAGTCACTGTAACTTTAGGACTACATAGAATGAAGTGGTATAGAATTCAAGTACGACAAGAAATAAAAATAAGAATTGCTGCAGACAAGGGGCATCAGGGAAGGGAAAAGTATTGGGGACATCACGTCCTGCTCATGATTCTCTTTCTAGCCAAATGTGCCACATTGCTCAGAATGCTTGCTCTAATAAATCATCAGAAAATACTTCTTCCCTCTGGACCTCCTTTTCCCCCATTTTTATTTTTTATTTACTAAAGGCCTGGTGCACGAAATTCGTGCATGGGGGGTGTCCTTCAGCCCAGCCTGCTCCCTCTCCAATCTGGGACTCCTTAAGGGATGTCTGACTTGTCATTTAGGCCTTATCCTACCTGGATGGAGCCTAAATGGACAGTTGGACATCCCTCTTACAATACAGGACTGCTGGCTCCAAACTGCTCACCTGCCTGCCTTACTGATTGCCCCTAACTGCTTCTGCCTGCCAGCCTGATCACCTCCTAACCACTCTCCTGCCAGCCTGATTGATGCCTAGCTGCCCCCCTGCCAGCCTGTTTGCCCCTAAATGCCCTCCCCTGTGGGCCTGGTCACCCCCAATATCCTCCTCTGCCAACCTGGTCACCCCTAACTGCCCTCCCCTGCTGGCCTGATCACCCACAACTGTCCTCCCTTGCAGGCCTGGTCCCTGCCAACCTCCCTCCGCTGCTGGCCACCTTGTCGTGGCCATCTTGTGCCCACATGGGAGCAGGATATTTTGACCACATGGGGCAGTCATCTTGTGTGTTGGAGTAATGGTCAATCTGCATATTACTCTCTTATTAGATAGGAGTATTTATTGTTTAATGTGTATAGTAAAGAGATAGGTTTCTATTGACCAGATTGGACATCAGTGCTGGCTTGCTGTGGTGACCTAGCACTGACTGGAGCCATTGCCAGCACCTGGCCAAGCCCTGATTGCCTAGGGGAGTGGTCAGCCAACTGTAGCTTGTGAGCCACATGCAGCTTGCAGGCCAAGGTTTGCTGCTCTGTTGATTAATGAGTTTGCCAACCACTGGCCTAAGGGGCTGCTGATCAGGCTTGGAGAGAAGTCCACAGAGAGAGGCAGGGTCTAATCTGAAGCCTCTGTGACAGCGATAGATCAGAACTTGCCTCTTTCTCTCCAAGCCTTCAGCAGGGCTGCTGATCAGCCCCGCCTTTCTGATCAGGCCCTGATGATAGGCCAAGACACACTGACTGGCATAGATACTGACCAATCAGAATCAAATATGGGTGAATGTAAGGAGCCAATGGCTGCCTAGGAGGTGGAGCTTTTGACACTGGCATAGAAACTGACAAATCAGAACAAAATCTGGATCAAATGTGAGGAGCCAATGGCTGCTTAGGAGGCGGAGCTTTTGATGATGACTGGCATAGAAATTGACCAATTAGAACCAAATTGGCCAGCAGAGGAGGGAAGTTGGGGGCGGGATCAGGCCATCAGGGGAGGGCAATTAGGGGTGATCAGGCAGCAGAGGCAGTTGGGGGTAAGATCAGGCTAGCAGGGAAGAGTAGTTGAGAGTTTGATGAGGCCGGCAGTGAAGGGCAGTTAGGGGTGATCAGGCAGGTAATCAGAGTCAGGTAGGGGCAACCAGGCAGGCAGGCAGGGGAGTGGTTAGGAGCCAGAGGTTCCAGATTGTGAGAAGGGTATCCAACTGCCAGTTTAGGCCCTATCCCCTGGGGGTACCCGATGAGAGTGGGTCCAATGCCCTTTCCCATTCAGTGGAATGGTGTCCACCTGGACAGCAGCCTTGAGGAACAGAGCAGCAGACCTAAGTGTTTCCCATATTTGTGAGGGCTACAGAGCTTCACCAGGCTCTGTTTGTTCTTGCTCTACATGGAGGCCTATTCCAGCACAGCTCCGTCCTTCTCCCTTTCCCCACTGCTACATAAGCCCCTAGCCTACCTTGCCCTAGTGTGGAAACTCAGTAGACTATCTGCCATTGGGTCTTCCCCTGATGTAAGTAATAAAGACTTTGTCTTTCCCTTCTGGTCCCCTGTGTGTTTCTGTCAGACTAGCAAAGAACAACATGATGATCCCAGGATTGGAGCTCCTACAATACACAATCAATCTATGATGCATTATCTCTATCTAGAATTGTGTGCCAACCACCACAAATCAAATATTGTCACCATATTTTCAAAAATATATTTTTATTGATTTTGGAGAGAGAGAGAGGAAAGGAGAGGAAGAGAGAGATAGAAACATCAATGATGAGAGATAATAATTTATCAGCTGCTTTCCACTAATGAGGATTAAGCCCAAAACACAGGCATATGCTCTGATCAGAAATTGAACAGGTGACCCTCTTGGATTGATGCTCAACCACTGAGCCACAGTGGCCAGGTATCAGTCACTATATATGTGACCCCCTTTACCACACCCCAACCGTCCCAACCTCCTTGCTATTGAAAAGGGTAAGAATTCATTTATCTCATTGGCAACCTATTTCATAGCATTGCTATAGTGTCCTCCACAAGTTACTCACAAAATTGAACTTTTTGATTGATGGGGCAAAATGACTGGGCTATGCCATGTTTGCATATAATTAAGTGCATGGCATACACTTAATTACACAATAAATATCTGGATAAAATCCATTGCTCTGTGAAATGAATGGCCTCAGTGGTTTCTATCAACAAGCTAATTTTCAATTTTTTAGCATTCTATTTATGAAACGTGCCTATGAGGATCTACGAGGGTTTAGTCACAACCACCTAACTGTCTCCCCCTTGTTTTTGTGGTTAATTATGACATTATGACTGATTGAAGTTGCCATGAATGTGAAGGAAAAGACCTGTTTTTTCCCAACATTTCTTTTGTTTGTGTACTAGAAAGGTGCCTTTTGAGTTAAAGCTGCAGCTGGAACTTGCAGTGTGTGACTCAGACATTGGTTTATGTTCTTTCCAATGCCTTTGCTGGGAAGTGTCATTTCATTTCTACTCCAAAAGCATTTTTCATGGGAGTTTCCACTGGCATTTTTTTAATTCCCTCCCTGCATCTCACAAGCACCCCCATCCCCCAGCAGCTCTCAGATATGCTATACAGTATATATTTGTCCTCTGGTTTATCACGAGTGTGTATGTTTTTATACATTCACATGAAGAATGTTTCATTCCCTGTCACCGAACACAAATTTAGAAGATACCAATCTTATCTACTGGAATAGTTACCTGGGAAGTCCCATTTTGAGTGTGTACTCATGCATGACTCATAGAATACTGATTAGAATTAATGCTCTTTGATTTTTTTTCAATTCTAGTTGACCACATAATTAAATGTACACATAAACCACATATTATATATCTCTTTAAACTATGCATGCCTGAAGTCTGACATTGACTGGCACCAGAAACTCTACCAAGTGAATTCAGAACTAACACACCCAGTGTGGTTCAGAGCACATCAGAGTGACACTCAATTAGCACCATAAGCAGCACACAGAAAGGGAGATCTCATTAGAAACCTGACACTGTTGGGGTGAATTCAGCTTTGTGAAGACAGTACCCACAAAGCATCTCAATACTCATAACCATCTATAAGGGCAACTCCACCCATGAATGCACCAACAGCAATCAAGACTCAGCTTCAACAGGATTGGTCACATAACCTACACAAGGAACATTACTGGAGCACCTAGCTCAGGCAATCAGGAAGTCTGAGCCCCACAAGACACCACTACATAAGGTCACTATACTAAGACATAGCAGATCTTCTGAGTGCACAGAAACAAATACAGAGAAACAACCAAAATATAGAGACAAATAACCATCCCTCCAAAGAAAGAACAGGATAAATGCCCAGGAAAATAACAAAATGAAGTGGAGTCAAGTAAGCTACCAGATACAGAATTTAAAATAATGGGTATAAGAATGATCAAGGAACACAGTGAGAACTTTAATAAAGGGATAAAAAAGCATAAAAAGAACATAGAAACCATAAAAAGAACCAGTCAAAAATGAAGAATACCATATCTGAAATGAAGAAATAAACATCTAGATATATGAAGTGGAAGATCAAATCAGTGATATGGAATGCAAGATATCAGAAAGCACCCAATACGAATAGCAAACAGAAAAAAAAAAACAAATTTGAAAAATAGGGATAGTCTAAGGGACCTTTCAGAAAACATGAAGAGTATCAACATCTGTATCATAGACATACCAGAAGGAGAAGAAAGAGAGCAAGGAACTGAGAACTTATTTGAAGAAATAATGGCTGAAAATTTTTCTACTCTAGTGAAGGAAAAAGAGAAACAAGTCCAAGATGCACAGGTAGTCTTGTCAATAAATTATTTTGGGTAAATTGGACAGATACTTGCACAAAATTTAAACTAAACCACCTTCTTACTACCATTCTATGGCACCCTAATATGCAAATTGACTGGACAGTGGAATGACCAATCACTATTTTGCACACTGATGACCAGAGGGTAGATACTCAATGTTGAGCTTCTGCCCTCATCCTCCAGAAAGAGAGGCGACCTGCAGTGGTGATAGAGAGATGGCCTGGATGGCAAGCGCCCCATCAGTCACCTCCCACAAACAGGCAGTTGGGCATCCCCTGAGGGCACAGGCAGGGTTGTGGGACCCTCCTTCTTGTCCCATGCGTGACTTTTGTGCACCGGGCCTCTAGTTTATAAGAATAAACTCAAAATGGATTAAAGACTTAAATGTAAGAATCAAACCATAAAATTCCTAGAGAAAAACATGGTAGCACAATCTCAGACATTTCTCTTAGAAGTATTAAAAAATATATATTTTATTGTTTAAAGTGTTATATAGAGTAGTACATATATCCCCCCCCATTAACCTTCAACCAGCCTCCCCTAACCCCTACCGTGTGTCCTCATTGTATATTTCTATTAGTAATGTTTTTTCTGATATATCTTATCAGGCAAGGAAAGCAAAAGATAGATAAGTAAGTAAGTAAGTAAGTAAATAAATAAATAAATGACACTGTGTCAAACTAAAAATTTTTAGCATAACAAAAGAAAGCATCGACCAAATGAAAAGACAAACCACTAACTGAAAGAACAAATTTGTCAATGATACATCTGATAAGGGGATAATATACAAAATTTATGAAGAATTCATCCAACTTAACATCAAAACAACAAAAATTCAATTAAAAAATGGGCAAAGGACCTGAATGAGTACTTTCTCCAAAGAGAATATACAGATGGCCAATAAATAGATGAAGAAATGCTCAACATCACTATCAGAAAAATGCAAATTGAAACCACAATGAGATATCACACCTGTCAGAAGGGCTATCATCAATAAATCAAACAAGAAGTGTTGACAAGAATATGGAGAAAAGGTAACCCTTATGCACTGTTGAAGGAAAGCCAGATTGGTGCAGCCACTGTGGAAAAGAGGATGGGAGATTCTCAACGTATTAAAAATGGAATTGTATTTTGATTCTGTGACTCCATTTTAAAAAATATCATAAGAAATCAAACCACTAACTGGAAAGAATATAGTCACCCCTGTGTTCATTGCAGCTTTATTTACAATAGCCAAGATTTCGTAAAAAAACTAAGTGCCCATGAATATATGAGTAGATAATAAAGTGGTTTTTCAACAGCATGAAAGGAGCTGGAGATTATTATGCTAAGTGAAATAAACCAAAGAAAGATAAATACCATATGATCTCATTCATATGCGAAATCTAATGAACAAAATACACTGATGAACAAAATAGAAACTGAGGCATGGATACATGGAACAGACAGTTGTCAGAGGGAAGGAGAGAGATGGGACTGGATGAAAGAAGGTGAAGAGATTAGCCAAAGAACATATATGTGTAACCTAAAGACACCGAAACAGCGTGTTGATGGCCAATGGGAAGGGGGACAGGGCTGAGTGAAAGTGGGAAAGGGAGGGGAAAATGGGAACACCTGTAACAGTGTCAACAATAAAAATAAAGACAAAAATAAATTTATTGGGATGACACTGGATAATAAAATTAAATGTTTCAAGTGTACAATTCTATGATATTTCATTTGTATGTTACATTGTTTGCTCACCATCCAGTCTAGTGTACCATCTTGTAACATGTAAAATGGGTTTTAATTCCAATAAACTTAACAAGAATTGCCCCCCTCCTTAGAGCTACAGAGTCAACAATTTTCTTGCACTGAAAATTAGCTTAGTATTCTTCTTTCTGTGGTCTCCGTATCATCAACGGTATTACTGCTTACAGATGAAGCCACTCTATGTTTTTACTATTTTTTTAAAACCACATCATTGAGAGATTTGAGAGATGTAATATTTCTTCTGATTAATAAAAAAATAAACTAATGCTCTCCAATATGCAATGATACCGGGTAGGGGATCTGCTAAGATCTCAAGAGAGTACAAGATATATGGCCCCATAGCAAGTCCTGTTACTTCAATTACGCTACATCAGGATTAGCACTGTATTTTCCAGGTGGAATTTGGAAATTGTCATCCACTCAGTGATATATATATATATTGGTACTTCAGAGGCAATTGTGTTTAGGATGGAAATGCTAGGAAAAGCACACCTGGGGAATGCAAAGGCAGCAATAAAATCAAACTTAAAATTGATTTCTCTGGTAGCTGTACGAAGCTTCATATTTTTTCCTTATAACAGCAAATGAAATATTGTATAAAATGTATTCAGCCTCTAGCTACAATATACATGTACATCGTTGTCCTGGATTTCCTTAATATGGATGGTGCACTGACCTGTAAAACTCAACTTCATCAATGCTGACTGGTTCTCTTAGTTTACCCAGTGAAATCAAATTGATGATGCAGCACACTCTATGGCTTATTAAACAAACAGATTTGTCATTTTGCTAAACTGCTAAGGTTGTACCATTACGTTGTTAAGCAGAATATGAATATGAAATGCTTTAGATCCAGGAAACCAAGAGCCTCCCAGCAAGGCCATTAGTGGATGTGGGCATACATGAAGAGAAATTGTGGCACAAGAGAGAAAATAGAACCCATCCTCTCCCACCACAAGGGCATGGCTGAGATGTGCACAATGTTGATAACAGATGCTGTTATCTTCTCAGACAGACTTTTTCTTATTTATCACTTCCTCCCCCCCACATTTTTTGAGGACATGCCAATGCTATGTGGCTTACAAAGATGCTGCTATCTTAGAGGTAGCCAGTAGCCAAGAAAAGTTATTTTGCAAAAACACTTCTGGAAAGCCCTAGAAGAAGCCTTGGAGGGTCCATGTAAGCTGAGCAGTTCACATTGGCACTTGGCTAAATTATTTCTGGACATGAGGAGAAACACAAATGTGCCCATCTTAATCAAACATTCTCGTTATAAAATAGCCTATTATGAATCTTGATTTTTAAAGTCATCCTGTGATTAAGTGACGTTAGCTCAGTAGACACCACATAGTGGTTTCACCGGTGTCTGCAAAGCAGACCAGACAAGAGAAAATGACTTAAAAGTCACTGTGATGAGCCAAAATATCAGAATAAAGAAGTGAAAGAATTATGGCCCTTGTGCCATAAGCACTGTTTTCCTTAAAATACACTGTAATCAGTGTTATACCTTTGTTGTTAGAATAAAGAAAGGTATAGAAATATTTGAGAATTACAAAGGTATCTCTCCCATCCCATGCCACTCATGTGGATACTCAAATCAGAGATTAATAGCTTGGATTTTTCCTTCACTGGCATATTTGCACTTCATTTTTTTCTGCTTTAATGGAAAAGTAATCAACATTTTCCATTAGTTGCAAATCAGCAGTTAATTTTTGCAAACTATTTTCTCCCTGAAAAAAATTAATTCTTTTATAAATAGAAAGCTCCAAGTTTGCACTAGTTATTCAATATAAGAAGTTGAAATTTTACAAAAGATAACTAGATATTAAAATTCATAGATAAGAATCAAACTGGTAACAGACTTTGTGATGAGATTTTAAACATTTTTCATAGGCCATTGTGCTCAAAATTATTCTGTGCATATGAAAGGCTGAGGGAATAAAGACATTGAAATTCTAGTCCAAGCTATTCATGTGTTTTATTGTATGGATACCGATTTCACCTCTTGCAAATTTAGCTTCTTCATGTGACGATGAGAGGATCGGACTAGATAAACTCTAAGGTGCCTTCCAGGTAATACATAATTCCTTGAGATATTTTCTTCTTAGAGCATCCTTATGAAAATGAAAATTCTTGAGAGAGCTAATAACTAATGTCATTCCCAGGAAAACATTTAGTAGGAACTTGACTATTAAGCCAGGCAAGGGAAGAATGTGACAAAGGAAACCCCAGAAGTTTTGAAAAATGAGGAAGTAGAAAACAAGTCAAAGTGGTCTACTTTACTAACCTTCCTAGGGTGAGGCATTTCTTTGAATCAAGTAGTGTTCCTTTATAACAGATTTTTATCTGACAAAAAAATAGCGCACATATTTTATAACAGTTTTATATTACTTTAGATAAAACAATCAATCAAAAGATTGCTTGTAATTTCTCCATCCTGATATGATAGAGATGTTAATGGCAATAATAAGCATGATTGTATCTGATTGTGCCAGGGGTTGTCCAGGAACTCTTAAAAAGTAAGTCCACTTAATTTTTATAACAATGCTACGAGATCTATAGAATTGTTATTGCTCTCATTTTGTAGACAAGTAAACAAACATCTTTATGTAGATCGAATTTTCACTTAATATATTATAAAAGTTTTACCATGCTAAAAATAGTTTAACAGCTTATCTGCAGCTTCTCTCTTATAAACAATGCAAGAATTCCCTTAGAAATACTTGTAGAGAACTCATGCACTGACACATATTCCTTTGGGTAAATTCTTGCAAACAGTTTTCTTCCCATTGTCTGAGATCTTGCTAACGGGAGTTTGAGAATTTTTATGGTGGCAAAGCGATTGACTGTTCTAGGCATAGGACACTTCTGGTAATATAAGACTTAACCAACAAAAGCCCATCACATTGGGGTTTCATTCTTGGGTTCTACTATTTTACTAATTCATCATAAAATATTTACTACACACTTAGGATGTGCCTGGGCAGTGTGACACCACCCCTGAACTCACAGAGTTTAATACCCAGTGGGTAAAGAGAAACCAGAAAATTAACAAGTAAATATTGTAACCGCAATATTTAAATGAGGATCCTAGCCAGGACAGGAAGTAGAGTCAGAGAACAGATCTCAAAGAATATTTTAGTGAGAAGCTATTATGAATCTTTCTATAAACGAATTAATTAATTTCAAAGTAACTATCTAAAGAAACATACTAATGAAATATGTGCTTTTAAACTTTTAGCCTTAGATCCAGACCTCCTGAAATTTATCCCCTTTTTTTATTTAGTGTTATATCTGTTTACCATGTAAATTAATGTAAATACCATTATCATTGTCCTCAGAAGTCCTAGATTGACAGTCTTCTCTGTGCCCTTGCTGGTTGCTTAGTGGTTAGAGATGGCCCTTTAACTGGAGGGTGGCAGGTTAGATTCTTGTCAAGCACAGTTGCAGGTTTCATTGCTGGCCCCGGCAAGCAACCAATTGAAATTTCTCTCTGTCTCTCCCCAATCCCTTCCACTCTCTCTAAAAAATATAAATAATAATAATAATAATAATAATAATAATAATAATAATAAAATATCAACAGAAAAAATACCCTCTGGTCAGAATTAACAACAACAGCAGCAGCAACAACAAAAAAGAAACAAAACATATCTTCTTTCTATTTTTTTACTAGCACATTTATTAACCACATACTAGTCTAGGGCAGAAGTTGTCAATTTTGAATGTGCAACAGCGGGCTCATTCAACACAAATCATTTGGTCCATCCCAAAGTTTCTGAGTCAGTAAGCCTGGAGGAGGACCTGAGAATTTGTATCTCTAACAAGTTCTTAGATGATGCTGAGGCTGCTGGTCCACGGACCACATTTTGAGTAATACTGCTCTCTAAGACAAAGTGATCTGAATCTTATTCTCCTTATTTATAGGATGCATGTGATCATAACTTCCCTGCCTATTTTACAGTATTGTTGTGAAGAACAAATGAGAAAGTGAGCTTAGGAAACGCAAGCCCTGGCTAAATGGGAGATTATATTGGCCAGTTACTGCTGTGCAACTTCCAGGGTACGATTGGCATTATAAATGGAACAAAAGTATACAAATTTTGCAATGCATACAAATAGAAATGATTATGCTGTACACCTTAGACTAATATGATATTTAATGCCAGTGTAAATAAATAAGTAAATTTTAAAAATAAACAAATCTGACAGAGAATCTCTAAGTTTAGCTACGGCTGCTAAGTTTATAAAGCTCTGCCTGTGACCTCAACTACAGCACTTATGTTTTTTTTCTCTTTATAATGAAACTAGAGGCCTGATGCACAAAATTCATGCAAAAGTAGACCTTCCTTTCCCTGGCTGCCGGCACCGGCTTTCCTCTTGCACCCGGGACCTGGGCTTCCCCTGCAGGCCCAACTTCATCCAGAAGATCATTTGGAAGGACTTCTGGAAGGACATCTGGTCTAATTAGCATATTATGCTTTTATTATTATAGATGAATCTATTTGAGAAGCTGTCTATGGAAAAGCAACTGAAATGCACAGGTTCTGTTTTGTGTTTATTCTTTAAAAAAATATGTTTATTGGTTTTAAAGAGAGAGCAATGGAGAAAAGGGGGGAGAGAAAAAGAGAGGAGAAAAAAACATCCACCAGCTGCCTCTTGTAGGCACTCAGACTGGGCATTGAACCCTCAACTTAGGCATGTGCCCCGACTATTAATCTTTTTGTTTAAGAAATAACTCTCTAACCAACTGAGCCACAACAGCCAGGGATGCCTGTTTGTTCTTGGGTCATAATGTTCAGTCTTTTCATCTCACTTTATCTATTTCCACAAGTAATAGATTTAACATTCAAGAGAGAGGAGGTCTTGAGAATTTGTCTCCTTCCCCTTATCCCCCCCCCCGTACCTGCCCATTGCTTTTGCTCACTAAGTAACAATTAAGCCCAACTAGAAATTGTATTATGGAACAGAATGGTAAAGAATAATCTTAACTCTGTCCTTGAAAATTAATTAAACTCCAATGTAATCACACTGCATCAAATCCATTTGTGATGTCTGGTTATATCTCTTGCCTAAAATTGACTGTGCCCAGGGTTGCAAGAGAAAAATACAGATGACTCAATAAATTTTGAATTATAGATGATAAACATACTTTTATGATAAGTATTCCCCAAATATCACAGTGTATGTACATATACTAAAATAAATATTTGTCATTTATCTGTAACCTAAATGTATCCAGGATGATAATATCCAGGTGTTTTTCTTTGCTGAATCTGGCAATCTTAGCTATGCCCCATTAGTAATGAAGTGGTAACTGTGTCTGAGAAATATGTATATAAACCAAGAAAAAAGTTATCTGCAAGCCCAGAATGAGCATATTGATAGATATAAAATTACAATTATATAGGGAAAATTTTCACAAGTACCCAAAACAACCCTAGCTGGTGTTGCTCAGTGGATAGAGCATCAGCCTGTGAACTGAAGGGTCCTGGGTTCCATTCCATTCAGGTCAAGGGCATGTACCTTGGTTGCAGGCTCAATCCATGGTCCCAGATTGGGGCACATATGGGAGTCAACCAAATGATGTGTCTCTTTCACTTTGATGTTTCTCTCGCTCTCTGTCTCTCCCTCTCCTTTCTACTCTGTCTAATAATCAAGAGCAATATATTCTTGGGTAAGGATTAACAAAAACAACAACAAAAATAAGTACCATACCCTAACTGGTTTGGCTCAGTGGATAGAGCGTTGGCCTGTGGGCTGAAAGGTCCCCAGGTTCAATACAGTCAAGGGCATGTACCTTGTTTGCGGGCATATCCCCAGTAGGAGGTGTGCAGGAGGCAGCTGATGGATGTTCTATCTCATCGATGTTTCTAACTTTATCCCTCTCCCTTCCTCTCTGTAAAAAATCAATAAAAAAAAAAATATATATATATTTTAAAAAGTACCAAAAATAAGCCCTACCCCAAAAGCAGTTAAATCAGAATATTTGGAAATGGAACTAAGTCACTGACAGTATTAGAAGCTCCACAGATAATGCTAATAAGTAGTTAAGAGAACTACTGAATTAAATGAAGAAATTTATATCAGTAGTTCTTCATTGTGGCTACCCATCAGAATAGCCTGGCAGCCATGAAAAATCTCAATTTCCATGCTGTATCAAAGTCCATTCAATTAGATTCCCTGGGGATGGGATCCAGACGTCAATTGGTTTCTAAAGCTTCCCAGGTGATTTCAATATATAGTCAACAAATGACTCATCTATATATATAAAAGCCTAAGTGACTGTTAAGATAGGTCAACCGGTCGACTAGTCACTATGATGCACACTGACCACCAGGGGGCAGACCCTCATCACAGGAGCTTGCCCCTGGTGGCCAGTGCATTCCCACAGCCAACCTCCCATGGCTGACCAACCTCCCATGGTCCCTCCCCCCAGCTGGCCATCCCTGATCAGCCCTGATTGCTGGCCAAGCTGAGGAACCTCACCTGTGCACAAATTCATGCATTGGGCCTCTAGTTAGTTTATAATTATTCTACCTGACATATTTTCACGAGACACATTGAAGTGTCTAAAAGTGTCAGAAGAACATCATATACACCTACAAATTATTGCATTCAGTGCTATATGAAATTTTGATTTTCTAAATTTCAAAACAATATATTCCTGATTACTTTTACATTCTAACTCATTCTTTCCCCTCCTGTCAACAACAGAGTAGTGTAAAGAAGATTGAACCAGTATATAATTTAGTAGTATATCTTAGCACTCATATGCATCAATACCTGAGAAACTGCAGGCAAAATAATGCTTGCTGCAGAAATAACTTTTTATGCTTTACCTTACCAGTGACACAATGTTATACAACTGAAGGGGCCACCCTTACATGTGAATGATGTTAAATGTGTCCATAACAGAAACTCAATCATTATTTGTATATCAGAATGAATAATTGGATTTTGCAACAAATACTAGTATCTATGTAATAAAAGCCTAAGTGACCATTACAGTGGAACAATTAGAACAACCAGTCACTATGATGCATACTGACCACCAGGGAGAAGATGCTTAACACATGAGTGGGAGACTCTACTGCCTCTGTGGCAGCGCTACGGAGCAACGAGCTGGGCAGTAAGGAGTGAGAGGTCCCAGACTGTGACAGGGCGCAGGCCGGGCTGAGGGACCCTGCCCTACCAGGGCATGAATTTTGTGCACTGGGCCTCTAGTATAATATAACAAAATTGGAGTGATATCAGTTTTACCATTATAGATGTATTAAAGAAATTATCAAAACTTTGTTGGACAAAAATTTGGGAAGGAGTTGTGTAGGCAGTTCTCATTTGGCATCTCTCATGGGATTGTGATGAAGAATCAGATAAAGGCTGCAGTTATACGAAGGCTAGACTGGGCTGGATAAAGATGACTTACTCACAGGTCTAGGAGTTGATGCCTGTGGTTGGCTGGTGCTGTCCCCTGAAACACCTACATGTAGCCTCCTAACATGGTGATCTTGGGGAAATTTTATCCATGGTGATTGTCCACCAGGGTAAGCATTGCAACATAACCAGGTAGAAACTAAATAGCTTTATAAACCTAGCCTTAGATGTTACAGAGCATCACTTCAGCCTTATTCTATTGATTGGAGCAACCACAGGCATGCACAGATTTCACATCTGGATGGAAGGTGTATCAAACAGTATTGGGGCTATGAGTACAATGTACTTTAGTCTTTAACTCTTTCATTAAATTCCATTAACATTTAATCCAGAATGAAAAATTAAGTTATTTTCAAGTATACCCACTTTTAAAGCATTAAGCAAGCCCCAAAACTAAGTAACAAAAAGAACAAAGGAACCCAACCAAAAAACCCTAATCTATTTCAAACATAAAGGTATACTGGTGTCTGGGCTGCCATAGGGTTTGCTTCTTCAGTACTTACATGTGGACTCAAATGAGTAATGTGCAAAGTAAGATATTAGCAAGTTAAAATATCATATTACTTTTCAAAGGCACTTGTTTTTCTGGAATTTACCAATATTTCACATGAAATTTTCTTTCCTTTTGCTAAACTTACATCATCCGAAGATGGTATGCATTACAGAGGCTATTTGCTTATCTCTCTTTCTATTGATAATGTGGTTTTTTTTTTTTTCATAAAGCATATAGCACTCCTTTAGTATTTCTTTAGGGAATCTCTCTATGCATTTGTCAAGAAATAAAGTAGAAAATGAATGTTTAGTCATTTGATTTGCCTCTAAAATATCTATTTTTCTAAGCACAGGCCAAAGCTGTATTTAAAATTTTTTAACATGACCCATATGAAGCACATCTATTTCCAAAATGCCATTATAATCTATATGGTGGGATATACTTTATTTCATGCAGTGTGTCTACAGCAGATTGAGGTACCAAAATTAATATTCAATACCAAACTCCAATGCAACCTTCTCTTTAGACTCAAGGTGAAGACCTTTAATTTACCCCAGGACTGCTAGATCAATTGTCCCCCAGATACCAACAGACATATGTTATAAGCATGGCTATAGAGAAACTATTAATTTTCTCTGTTCTGGGAAATACTCTGTGATGATTCAAATCCATCTATGACCTCTCTAAGGAAGAGTTTGAGGCCAAACTAACTAGGAGAGAAACTGAAGGGAAGGCAGTCGATACCCATTGTGGCTGGTCCTCACCAGATGGGTTTGCTTCAGCTGGCCTGGAACTGTCAACCAAAACTGCAATTACTAACCTTGCTAGAGGCTGTGGCTCCCTAGAGGCAGCACGAGCGAGAGGGAATGATGGATGCTCATGGTATTTTCTACAAACAGGAGGAATAATTACGAAGTATTCATGCTGTCACAGACCACAGTGCTGGGTCTCAAGAGGATCATAAGATTAAAATCGTAAGATTTTGGAATGAAAATAGGTTCAGTGAGAGTTCACTTCAAGTTCTCATTAAAATTTTTATAAGAGATGAGGAAAAGCACATGCCTTTATCACAGAGCAATTATAACTTATAAGCTAGTGTGAATGCTGGTGACAAGCAGTATGAAAGAACTCCCCAAGCAATATTTTATTTCATGGAACTGGTTTTCCCTTTAAAACTGACTATGAATATAGTCTCACTATAAAATTTTGTGGCTTATACACAGAATCCTACACTTTTGCAAGATGCATTCTTGCAAAAATGATATTTTACTTCTATGTCCTAATTCTCTTATGTGTCTGTTTTATTTCGTAGACATTTTGAAAATAACTGTGATGAAATTCTAACAACAATTTCCTTTTTATACAAAAATCATCTCTTAAATTAAAATATACCCTCCTGTAACAATGCACTATAGTTTTAAAAGCTTTCTAAGGTATGGTTTACATGTGATAAAATTCACCTATTCTAAGTGTTCAGTTCAAAAGAGTTTTAGTAAATTTATACATTTGTGCAGCCATCACCATAACCCAGTCTTAAAACCCTTCCATCACCTCATGCACATTTGTAGCTAACTCTTGTTCCTACCCCTAGCCCAAGACACTTATTGATCTGGTTTCTGTCTCCCTAGTTTTGCCTTTTCTAGAAGATTCATATAAATGAAATTACATAATAGTAGAGGCCTGATGTACACAATTCGTGCAAGAGTAGACTTTTTTCCCCCCAGCTGAGGGCACCCGCTTCTCTCTGGCATGGGGGATCTGGGCTTCCCTTGCAGGCCCAGCTTCATCCAGAAGGTTGTCTGGTCTAATTATCATATTATACTTTTAATAGATGCCTACTGCACAAAAATCATGAATGGGAGGGGGGTGTCTTTCAGCTCAGCCTGCTCCCTCTCCAATCAGGGACCCCTTGAGAGATGTCTGACTGCCCTGATTGGGCCTAAATGGGGAGTCAGACAACCCTCTCACAATCCAAGACTGCTGGCTCCCAACTGCTCACCTGCCTGCCTTCCTGATTGCCCCTAACTGCTTCTGCCTGCCAGCCTGATCACCCCTTAACCACTCCCCTGCCAGCCTGATTGATGCCTAACTGCTACCCTGACAGCCTGTTTGCCCCTACCTGCTCCTTCCTGTGGGCCTGGTCACACCTAACTGTCCTTCCCTGCAGGCCTGGGTCCCCCAAATGCCCTTCCCTGCAGGCCCAGTCACCCCTAAATTCCATCCTCTGCTGTCCTGGTCACTTGTAATTGCCCTCCCCTGCAGGCTTGATCACCCCCAATTGCCATCCCTTGCAGGCCTGTTCCCTCCCAACTGCCCTCCTATGTTGGCCTGATTGCCCATAATTGCCCTCCCTTGCAGGCCTAGTCCTTGCCAACTGCCCTCCCCTGCTGGCCATCTTGTGGTGGCCATCTTGTGTCCACATGGGGGCAGGATCTTTTGACTCACATGGGGGCAGTCATTTTGTGTGCTGAAGTGATGGTCAATCTTCATATTACTCTTTTATTAGATAGAATAGCGGCCTGGTGCAGGAGTGGAGGCCAGCTGGTTTGCCCTGAAGGGTGTCCTGGATCAAGGTGGGTGTTCCCTTGGGGTGTGGGGTGGCCTGGGCAAGGGGTCTGTGGAGGTTTGCAGGCCAGCCACGCCCCCCCTCCCTGGGCAACCCAAGTGGAGGCCTTGGTATCTGGGATTTATTTATCTTCTACAATTGAAACTTTGTAGCATGGAGCAGAGCCAAGCCTTCTGCTCACATAGCCATTGAAACTTTATTGCTTAAGTGGAGGCCTGTGTAAGCCAGGGTGTATTGAAAGCTTGGATTCCTCCATTGCCAGGGACAACCCAAGCTTCCCTCCTCCTCTCTCTGTGGCCTTAGCCATCTTGGTTGGGTTAATTTGCATACTCACTCTGATGGGCTGGTGGGCGTGGCTGGTGGGCATGGCCAGTGGGTGTAGCAGAGGTATGGTCAATTTGCATATTACTCTTTATTAGAAAGGACTATAATAGATGAAGTATTTTTTCTTTTAATCTTTATTGCTGAATGTATTACATAGGTCCTCCTTTTCCTTGCAATTAATCTCTTCCAACCTGCTCCTGTTCTCCAATCCTCCAAGGCCCTCATCATCCTATTGGCTATGTCCACAACTTATGCATATATGCACTTAAGTTCATTGGTTGTTCTCCTTCCACCCACCTTTTTCTTCCTTCCCTCTGAGGTTCAACAGTCTGTCCATGCTTCTATGACTCTGGGTCTATTTTTGATCATCAGTTTATTTGGTTCGTTAGGTTCCAAATATGAGTGAGATCATGTGATACTTATCTTCCTCTGAATGGCTTATTTTGCTCAGCATAATACTCTCTAGGTCCACCCATACTGTAGCAAATGGTAATAGTTCTTTCTCTATCATTGCTGCATAGTATTCCATTGTTTAATGTGCCATAGCTTTTTTTTTTTTTTAAGTCCACTCATCTGCTGGGGTTAGGGTTGGGGCACTTAGGCTGTTTCCAAGTGTTAGCTATTATAAGTTGTGCTATTATGAACACAGGGGTGTATATATTCTTTCTGATGTTTCAGGTTTCATAAGATACATTTCAGAAGTGAAATGACTTAGAGTTCCACTTTTTAATTTTTTTGAGGAAACTCCATAAAATGAAGTTTTTTATTTTTTTCCCCTAAATTCTTTCATTCTACATAATGTCTTGGAGACTCATCTATGTTATTGCATATGTGGACATATTTTTTTGTGTGTGTTTTTTTTTAACAGAGTATCAGTCCATTGTATGCATCCACCATATTTATTTATCCATATACTAGTTGATGGACATTTGGAGAGTTTCCAGTTTGGGACTGCTCTGAATAACTTTAATCTGAACATTTAAATACAAGTGCTTATATGAACATATTTCCACTGAAACATATGTGGAGTTCTAGACGTGTAATTGCTGGTTTTTATAATAAATGTACATTTAAATTTTTAAAAAAATCGGCACAAATAATTTCCAAAATGGCTATACCAACTTATATTCACACTAGCAACATGTGAGGGCTCAAGGTTTTCTACCTCTTTGCCAATATTCAGTATTGTCATTCTTTTGGATCTTAGCCATTCTAGAGTGTGTGATGTGATATTTCAATATTGTTTTAATTTACATTTACCTAAGGACCAAGTATGTTGAACAGTTTTTCATGTGCTTATTGACCATTTGTATATCTTTTTTGATGAAGTATCTCTTCAAAAAGTTTGCAATTTATAAAATTAGATTTTATTATTATTATTGAACTGTATACATTTTTTATGTTCTAGGTCAGAGGTGGGAAACATCTGGCCCCTGGGCCATATAAGGCCCATGAAATTATTTGTTCTGGCCATGCCAAGGCATTGGGAGTGATCAGAGAAGATGCTTGATATTATTTCAATCTTCTTGAACTTATAGAGACTTGTTTTATGCCCTAACATGTGGTCTATCTTTAAGAATGACCCATGTGGAATTGAGAATATATATTCTACAGTTTTGGGGTGAAATGTCCTATAAATGTCATTTTAATCCATCTAATACAGTGGGTCCTTTTGAGTCTGTATCCTTGTTAATGTTTTGTCTGGAAGATCTATCCAGTGAAATCAGCTTAGTGTTAAAATCCCATACTATAACTGTATTGCTATTGATCTCTCAAAGACCTCTCTAGAAGTTTTTTCATATGTTTAGGTGCTTCTATATTAGGTAATATATGTTTTCCAGGTTTACATCCTCTTGTTAGATTGAGACCTTTAGTATTACATAGTGACCTTTATTGTCTCTTGTTATAGCTTTCATTTTAAAGTCCATTTTGTCAGACATGAATATTGCTACCCCAGTTTTTTTTTCATTTCCACTTGCCTAAAAAATATTTTTTTCCATCCATTCACTCTCATCCTGTGTGAATCTGAGGTGAGTCTCTTGTAGACAGCATACAATTGGGTCATTTTTTAATCCATTCAGCTACTCTATGTCTTTGATAGGAACATTAAATCCATGTACATTGAAGGTTATTGTTGTTAGTTTTTTTCTTCCTTTTTTCTTTATTGTTTAAAGTGTTACATTTAGTAGTACATATATCTCCTTTTCCCCCCATTGACCTTCCCGAAGCCTCGCTTATGCCCCGTCACATGACTTCATCCCACACCCCATGTCTTGTGTCCAATGGTGTGCTTATATGCGTGCATACAAGTTCTTCGGTTGATCTCCTTCCCCCTTTCCCCAACGCTCCCCAAACTTCTTGCAGTAATTTGATAGTCTGTGTGGTGCTTTACTGCCTCTGTATCTATCTTTTGGTGCATCAGGTTATAATCTTCCTTATTTTCCATAAATGAGTAAGACCATGAGGTATTTTCTTTAATTGCCTGGCTTATTTCAATTAACATAATGCTCTCCAAGTCCATTCATGATGCTGCAAATGGTAAAAGTTCCTTCTTTTTATAGCAGCATAGTATTCCATTGTGTAGATGTACCATAGTTTTATTTCTATTTTGTGAAATTTTTTATTGTTTAAAGCAGTAGTCGGCAAACCGCGCTCACAAGCCACATACAGCTCGTGAGCCAAGGTTTGCTGCTCTGTTGACTAATGGGTTTGCCTACCACTGGTTTAAAGTATTACATAGAGTAGTACATATATCTCCCATTTTTCCCCATTGACCTTCCCCCAGCCTCCCCTACCCCCTGCCACATGCCTTCATCCCACCACCCGGTGTCTTGTGTCCACTGGCTATGTTTATATGCATGCATACAAGACCTTTGGTTGATCTCTTTCCCCTCCTCCTCATCACTCCCCTGCCTTCCCACTGTAATTTGACAGTCTGTTCAGTGCTTTACTGCCTCTGTATTTATCTTTTTGTTTATCAGGTTATAATGTTCTTTATTTTCCATAAATGAGTAATACCATGTGATCTTTTTTATTCCTTGGCTTATTTCAGTTATCATAATGCTCTACAGGCCCATCCATACTGCTGCAAATAGTAAGGAATTCCTTCTTTTATATATATTTTTTTATTGATTTTTTACAGAAAGGAAGGGAGAGAGAAAGTCAGAAACATCGATGAGAGAGAGACATCGATCAGCCGCCTCCTGCACGCCCCACAGTGGAGATGTGCCCTCAAGCAAGATGCATGCCCTCGACTGGAATCGAACCTGGGATCTTTCAGTCTGCAAGCCCACGCTCTATCCACTGAGCCAAACTGGTCTCGGCGAATTCCTTCTTTTTTATAGCAATGTAGTATTCCATTGTGTAGATGTACCATAGTTTTCTAATCCACTCATCTGCTGATAGGCATTTAGGCTGTTTCAAAATCTTATCTATGGTGAATTGTGCTGCTATGAACGTAAGGGTGCATATGTCCATTCTGATTGGGGTTTCAAGTTTCTTCGGATATATTCCTAGAAGTGGGATTACTGGGTCAAATGGGAGCTACATTTTTAGTTTTTGAGGAAACTCCTTACTGTTCTCCACAGTGGCTGCACCAGTCTGCATTCCCACCAGCAGTGCACGAGGGTTCCTTTTTGTCTGCATCCTTGCTAGCAATTGTTTGTTGATTTGTTGATGATAGCCATTCTGACAGGTGTGAGATGGTCCTGGACTGTCGTTTTGACTTGCATCTCTAGGATAATTGGTGACTTTGAGCATGTTTTCATATGTCTCTTGGCCTTCCTTCTGTCTTCTTTCAAAAAGATTCTATTTAGGTCCATTGCCCATTTATTAATTGGATCATTTATCTTCCTTTTATTAAGTTGTACAAGTGGAGATTAAAACTTTATCAGTGATAACATTGGCAAATATGTTCTCCCATATAGTGGGCTTTATTGTTGTTTTGTTGATGGTTCCTTTTGCTGTGCAAATCTTTTTATTTTGATATAGTCCCATTTATTTTCTCTTTAGTTTCCATTGCCCTAGGATTGGGATCGGTGAAGAAATTGCTTTGATATATATCTGAGATTTCTCTGCCCTGTGGATTCCTCTAGTATTTTTATGGTTTCCCAAATTATGTTTAAGTCCTGTATCAATTTTGAGTTAATTTTGGTATACGGTGTAAGTTGGTGATCTAGTTTCATTTTTTTTTTGCATGTATCTGGCCAATTTTCCCAATACCATTTATTGAAGAGGCTGTCTTGAGTCTATTGTATATTCATGCCTCCTTTGTCAAATATTTATTGATCATAGTAGTTTGGGTCAATATCTGGGTTATCTATTCCATTCCATTGGTCTTATATCTGTTCCTGTGCCAGTACCATGCTCTTTTGATAACAGTGGCTTTGTAATACAGCTTGAAATCTGATATTGAGATTTGATCTTTCTGGTAACCCAGTCATTAATAGCTTGCTCTTTAATCTCCATGTTTTGATTTTTTTGGATTGTTTTTACTTTAGTTGATTTCCAGTTTTATGCCACTGTGATCTGAGAAGATGCTTGATATGATTTCTATCTTCTTGAATTTCAAGAGACTTTGCCAATGACCCAACATATGTTCTATCTTTGAAAGTGACCTATGTGCACTTGAGAAGAATGTATATTCTGTAGCTCTGGAGTGAAATATTCTGAATATGTCAATTAATTCCATCTGGTCTTGTGAGTCATTTAGGATTGATGTTTCTTTACTAATTTTTTGTTTAGAGGATTTGTCCAATGGTGATAGTGGGGTATTAAAGTCTCCTACTAAATTGTATTGCTGTAAATATCTCCCTTGTTTTCCTCCATTAATTTTTTTTTATGTATTTGGGTCCTCCTGTATTGGATGCGTATATGTTTACCAGAGTTATTTCTTCTTGTTAGATTGTTCCCTTTATTATTATGAAGTGGCCTCCCTTATCTCTTATTATGTCGTTCATTTTGAGATCTAATTTGTCATAAATAAGTATTGCTACCCCAGTTTTTTTTAATTCCCATTCAACTGAAAAACCTTTTTCCATCCCTAACCCTTAGTCTGTGTGCGTATTTTTTTTCTGAGGTGGATTTCTTGTAGACAGTATATATATGAGTCATGTTTTCTTATCCAATCCATTACCCTATGTCATTTGATTGGGGAATTTAATCCATTTACATTTAAAGTTATTATAAATAGGTACATGTTTGTTGCCATTTTTATTCTTTACCTCTGTGTTCCTTCTTTGCTTCCTATTTCTGTTTTTTTTTTTTTTCAGAAGACCCTTTTGCATTTCTTGCATTGCTGGTTTGGTGACAATAAACTCCCTTAGTCCTTTTTTGTCTGTGAAGCTTCTGATTTCACCTTCAATTTTTATTGATACTCTTGCTGGGCATAATATTTTTGGATTCAGACCCTTCCTTTGCATGACTTTGTATGTTTCATTCCATTCCCTTCTGGCCTGGTATGTTTATGTTGAGACATCATTTGCTTGCCTGATGGGAAATCCTTTGTAGATAACTTTCTGTCTCTCTCTGTCCACTTTTAAGATTCTTACTTTTTCATTCGTGTTTGCCAATTTAATTATAATGTGTTTTGGCGTCAGTCTTTTGGAATTCATTTTGTTTGGGACTTTGTGATGTGAGCTTCTTGGATTTGTGTGGGTTGTTTCTTCCTTATATCAGGGAAGTTTTCTATTATTATTTCTTCAAACAGGTTTTGCATTTCTTGCTCATTTTCCTCTCCTTCTGGCTATTATGCAGATGTTGTTTTGTTTCTTGTTTTCCCAAAGTTCCCTTAGGCTCTCCTCCTTCTTTTTAATTTTTTTTCTAGAACCTGCTCTATTTGAGTATTTTTTTCTTACCCTGTGTGCTAGCTCACTGATGCAGTCCTCTGCTTCTTCTAGTATACTATTGATGCTTTCTATTGTGTTCTTTACAGTAGCGATGTCATTTTTAATTTCTTCTTGGTTCTTCATCTCCTCTTGGTTCTTACACAATTATAGAATTTGTCTTTCATTATTTCCATCCACTTTATGACCTGAATTCTCTGAATTCTTTGTCTGACAGGTTGCTTGCTTCCATTTTGTTTACTTTCATTTCTTGTGATACTTGCTTTTCTTTCCTAAGTTTGCTGTTTCTTTGTCTCCCCATGACCTCTCTTTTCCAGATGTCTGGTTATGTAGTTGTGTCTCTCCTTTCCATGGTAGAGTGTAGAGCTCCTCTGATTGCTTGCTCCACTCGGGGAACCAATGTTCTTTGGTTCACAGCTGCTTGGTGGGTGCCATAGTTGTAGATTTTTAGGCTTCCGATAACATCCACTTTCCCCTTCAAGATGACACAGTCTCTGCATCCGATCTGATCACTCCAGGAGGGAACCCAGCAGTTGTGGGGGCTGCCTAGTCAGGGGAGCCCTGTCCAGCAGTCCCCCACTGTCTCCTGGAGTATAGCTATCCCTCAACTCACCAACAAACACTCCCTGTGCGAACACACACTTTCCCTTTGTTTTCTCACTCACACAGTATCTTGTAGTCTGCCTTCCAGTCAGCAGCCATCTTCTTTCTCCCTATAGGTTCTTATATGTTGCCATTTTAATTCTTTATGCCTGCCCTCCCCCTTCCCACCCTCTCTCTTTCTCTCTCTCTGTGTGTGTACATATATATATATATATATATTTTTTTTTTTTTTTGGTCTGTGAAGCTCTTTATTTCACTATCTATTTTGAATGATAGCCATGCTGGATATAGTAGTCTTGGTTTCAAATCCTTCTTTATCATTACCTTGAATACTTCATTCCATTTCCTTTTGCCCCATGGAGTTTCTGATGAAACATCAACTGACAGCCTTATGGCAGCTCTTTTGTAGGTAAATTGCTTTTATATTGCTGTCTTTAAGAGTCTTTGTCTTTAATTTTTGGCATTTTAATTATGATGTGTCTTGGTGTGGCAATGTTTGGGTTTTTCTTGCTATCAGCAATCCACAGCTTGTGGCTCCCTCTGCTGGGGCTGGGTGCCTTTGGAAAGAACGAAGATATATACTAAGATCTTCTTTCCATAGCTCTGGGCACCAGATTAGATAGGGCAAAGAATCAAGGCCTCCAGAATCCTGCCTATGCCTGAAATCCCATTAATAGTCAAGTCAGCTTTTATTATCCTCAGGCTATAGACCACATAGTGAAGTGGGAGGCTTCCAACAGGGTGGGACAACTGCCTTTCCTCCAGGCTAAAACTGCCTGAATAGCAAAGTTTTGAAGGAGAAAGATTTTCTCTGTAGTGTGAGCGAATGACTAAATGGGGTTTCTGCCTTCCGAGGTCTAACCTCAGAGCCTCCAACCCTGACTTCTGCTCACACAGCTCCACTCCATACTGCTCTCCATCTTCCAGAGCCCAAGTTGAGTGGCAGCACATGACAATTTGTGTGTTGTCCCTTTAAGAGGGTACCTGTACTTCCTGCTGTCTATCCCTGACAGCCAGCAACCCAGATGCTTTT
The DNA here is from genome assembly GCA_011751065.1 of Lasiurus cinereus. Lineage (NCBI taxonomy): Eukaryota > Metazoa > Chordata > Mammalia > Chiroptera > Vespertilionidae > Lasiurus > Lasiurus cinereus. The sequence goes on along the minus strand of JAAGEH010000029.1, from coordinate 5,096,633 downwards.
CACAGCTAGATGTTATATAGGCACTTTTCTCAGGCCTGGTGCTCTTGGCTGGAGAGCCCAGCTTGGGGTTTAAACACCAGAATTCTCAGTGGGAATACCTACACACCTGAGATAATCCTCAAAAAATTCAGTTCTTGCCTATAGGAGTCTGAACAGGTTCTTCATGCTTTCACTCTTCCTACCAATTTCGATGTGGTCTCCTCTTCCTGTCCTTGCTCTCAGTGTTCTCTTCAGCTAGTATTAGGTGGATTTTTCAGGGTGGTTTTTCTGTATTTTGGTTGTATTTCCAGTTTGGTCCTGGGAGAGTGTCAGTGCAGCTTCCACTTACTTCACTGCCATTTTGTAATCCCAGTAGGCTAATTTTTAAGTCGATAATTTTGTATGGCCCACAAATGATGTTATAGATATGAAATGGTCCTTGGCAAAAAAGGTTCCCCAACACTAATCTAGATAAAAGTCCTTTATCTGATATATAATTTTCACATACTTTTTCCAAGCCTGTGGCTTATTGTTTCATCATGATTATCTTTTGAAGAACAAAAGTGTTTAATTTCGAGGAAATTTAAGTTATTAATATTTTATGATATTGTTCACGTTTTGGTGTTACACTTAAGAAATCTTGCCCTGCCCAAAGGTCACATAGGTTTATCTATGTTTTCTTATAACTATTTTACGGTTTACACTCTTAATCCTAGTATTTTTATCAAGATTTATTTACTTGTGACAGGCAGAGCTGATATTTCTCACTGGAAGGCAAGCTGTTATTGATGTCTACCAACTGTTTCGATGGGTCTGTGACCAGGAAATATTAGCAGCAAATTATTTTGAATATAATTACTAATGGTAAGTAATAATCTTTAATAAAGAAGTCATATACTTCTATTAGGGAAAACATCAAATATCTGTAATTCTTATATAACAGTTTTAAAAAATCTCCTAAAGAATGGCATATCTCAAAATTTAGGTCTGTAGTAAGTGTAGTTGCTTATAGGAGGCTGGAGTAAACAGAAATGAGACATAGGATTCGTTTGACATAGTGGGACACAATAGTTGCAGAGGTAATTTCCCAACCACAGTTGTTATATTATAAATCAATATTATAGGTCATTACAAAACTATCCTAAATATATGAATGTTTCTAGTGAGAGTTGAGGCAATTAACTCCCCACCTGGATCCTACTCCATCTCAGACCTTATAACTATTTGCCCCAACTCTAACAGACCACTATGGCAAGATAGCAAGGATTAAAGCAGGAGGCCTAAGGAAACCAGGCAGGTTTTTTGTACCCAGGAAAGGAGTTAGCAAGAAGACAGGATTCATAGATTTTTTTACTAAATAGTTTTCTAGAAACAGGAATCAGGTAAACCTAGTTAAAGGGACTGTTGCATATCATGGCACCAAGGCTTGGGGATAATTTAGGTTCCTGGTTATTGATCATTAAAATGTTACAATTTACTCTAATAGCTCCTTATTTCCAAATCACCCAGCCCTACTAAGTGGTACCCTAATTCCATTTTAGGTTATTATGGTATTCTTCTAATCTGTCCCTCCCCTAACCATCTTTCATTTCTCTCATGTATTTCACACACCATTTCTAGACTGACTGTCTTCAAGTGTGGTTTCCATAAAATCCCTCTGCTATATAAAGTATTTAATGAATTACCATTACTTATCCAATTAGGTACATCCTGGCACTGAAAACTACCAAAAAAGAGAAAACCTATTTGTACCTCATCTAGGATAATTTCACTACACAGAGTCTACATTTCTGCCATAATGGATGCTTGATTTCCATAACAATTCTGCTCCTTAAGCTCAGCACAATATCTCTATTAGAAATCATAATCTCTGCTCACAAAATTATTCCAGCCTTCAGGCATTCCCCAAATATTACCTTTTCAATGAAAATCCTATCTCTCCAAGTTGACATTTTGTCTTCACCTTTTCAACTTTTATGTTGTTTAAATCAGTGGTGGACAGAGGCCAATCTGTCACATCATGTTTCATGAGAACACAGCCATGATCATTCATTTACTTACATGATCCAATGATCCAACTGAACACTGTGTGTGTGTGTGTGTGTGTGTAATTTGACTAAGTAGTACAATTCCTTTTGCACATTCTTGTATAAGTTTGGCAGTGATCCATACTTTAGGATGTTGAATTAATTTTTCAAAGGTGTTACCTAACTTACTGCAATAAAATATTTATGGTATATGGCTGAACCTTTCAGAAGAGCAGCAGGCAAAATCTGGTATAAATTACCTAATAAAATTCTATTTTAAAGGAATGGTTTGATCTCAAAATCTTTCTATAAAACAGTTTTCTATTTCTTTATTTCAGAGATGAAGGGAGGGAGAGATAGAAACATCAGTGATTAGAGAGAACCATTGATCGGCTGCTTCTTGCATGCCCCACATTGGGGATTGAGCCTGCAACCCAGGCATATATGCCCTGACCAGGAATCAAACCATGACCTCTTGTTTCATAGGTTGACACTCAATCACTGAGCCATGCCGACTGGGCAAGGCGATCTATCTATCTGTCTATCTATCTATCTATCTATCTATCTATCATCTATCTATTTATCATCTATCTAATGAATGATCCATTTCTCTCTCCATTTTTCTTTTCTCTGACTGACAAATTCCTGGTGGAATACTTACAAGTAAACAACTGTCCAACCTAAGTCTTAGCCCATATCTAATTACATGCCTCCCAACTGAGCAATACTAATTTTAGTTGACAATAAGTTAGCCATGACCACTAGCACCCCCATCTCCCTGCACCCCCATCTTCCTAGCCCAGCCAACTTGCCCATAGTGGAGCAAGGATCATAATTCAAATACACTTTTTATTTTTCATTTCTTAAAGCTTGATTTCTGAAAAATAAGGTATTAGGCCATTTAAAAAATGTGCAACAACATATTTAAATAAAATTTAAATTAGAGCAGAAGATACTACAATGTGTTTTAACTTCAAGACTTGAAGAAAACATTGTTTTCTCCTGTGATAGGGGTGGATATGAACATTTACACACAGGAACTTTTATTTTCATAAATTTTAAAAGTTTTGTCAAAAAGGAAAGTACTTTGATTGTTTTCTAATAATTTCCTCTAAGTGAATAAATAAACTCCAATTTTCAGTGTTCCCTACCTTTAAAGAGAGTAAACGCATTTCATTTCATGTCAGATTTATTATTCTACAAAAGCTGGCTATTACCTAGTGAGTGGTATCAGTGTTTGGTTCTAGATAGACACTTACCAATGATGTAAATAATTAGTGAAAGAAAGAGTGATTAGTCAGGATTTTCTTTAACTTTTTCTCTCATAATCTTCACAGTTTTAATTAAATTAAAAGCAGAAATGAAATTACTTTTAGATAGGAAATTAAATGAAGAACCCCATGGCTATGCAGTAGAATAACATGTTGTTTTTTTCTTAATTAAAAAGACAAATGCCAGGGAATATGAAAATGTCAGAGCCTCAAGTGTGAACTCACATTATGTATTTGTGATCACACTTTGAATAACTACTTAATGAAAATAACATCTTGTTATTTTTATCCAGATACATGGTCTAGGGTAATTTTAAATATGTTCCCCTAAATATCATAGTACCTTTATATTTATTTTTATGCTCAATAATAAAACCTTTCAAGTTAAAAGTTTCTTTAACATTTTCATGAAATGAGAAATTATCACTCTGCTTCTTTTCCTTTTGGAAAACTTGTTAAAGTGTGTATTATAATCTGAGTTTGAAAAAAAAACACGTTCGCTTTTCAAATTTTAAGTAGTATTTAAATCTTAAGAGACAATTTTATTCAATCAGGAAATACGTGTTGGGATTTTACTTAGGTTCAAACAAGAACAAAGAAAATTTACCCAAGTGAAAATTCTGTAAAATATTTTATTTAAAGGATTCCCAGAAAGAAAGAAACGCCATATATTAATTATATCTTAATTAGGTTAAAAGTTGTTTTTTTCAATCCATAACCTCACTAAGGCAAATCTTATTAAAACGTATTGCTCCAGGTGGTAAAATCTTCTAGGACATCAAACAATGGGATTATTAGAGATCGCATTGGTCTTTTGAGAGTGTCCACTGAGAGCATCTTTTAAAGAAATATTAAAATGAACAGACCATTATTTTATATGAAAAACAAACACTGCTGCTCTGAGTTGCTCTGTGTCCATGTATTCTTCTGCATTCTTCCTGACTATGCCACAGCAGGTTGCTTCTTGAACCCTACTTGCTACACTAACTGTTGGGAACTTAGTCCAAGTTTCTCCTTTATCCTCTGCTAACTAGTTACAGGTGTTGGGTCAGAGCCCCTCTGTCTGGGGCTGGACCTCCTTGGATGCCGGGTCTTAGACAGAGAAGCCATGAGAAGTTGCGGGTGTGTAAGAATGAGCCTTTATTGCAGAATCCAGTGGCCATAAGCCATCAGACAAAACAGCCTTTTACAGCGAAGTCTTAGACAAGTGGCCACACAGTGGCTAATGAAGGATACATATCTTCCCTACATAGCGGTAGCAACCCCTGTACCCACAGTTATTACATGCTGACCCTTAGAATCACTGTTTCGCATCATAGCGGTGTCTGATCTCTCTGTCTTAACAGCTTCTCCAGCCTCTCTGGCTCAGCAGCTTCTCCTGTCTTCCCTGTCCAGCACACTGGCTGCTTAACATGGTAGCCATACATACATATATATATATATATATTTTATTTCAGCTCCCTATGAGATTGTGACTTTACATTGTAGCAGTACCAGCTCTCAGCTCCATTTGAGCTCTCTAGTCTCTCCTCTTTCCAGCATACTCCTCTGCCCAGCACATTGGCTGGTCTTTAACTTGTATATTATTCCAGAGACAAAGAAGGCTTCCTGCCAATAGTTAGCAGGTGTACCAGTTAATAATGCGGATTTTGTAATCAAAGCAAACATGGTAATTTTTTTTTTTTTTTTTTTTGGTAGCAATCACTTGAATTTTATTTTATTATTTTTTTAATTTTTATACATATCTCCCCATTGCCACCCCTCCCTCCCAGGCATATCCCAACCCCCCACGTGTCTATGTTCATTGGTTATGCTTATATGCATGCATACAAGTCCTTTGACTGATCTCTTATCTAGCTCACCTAACTTCAATCTTCCTGCTGTAATTTCAGTCTGTTTAAAGCTTTACTGTCTCTGTATCTATCCTTTTGTTCATCAGTTTATAATGTTCTTTATTATCCACAAATGAGTGAGATCATGTGATGCTTCTCCTTCATTGACTGGCTTATTTCACTAAGCATAAGGCTCTCCAGTTCCAACCAGGTTGCTGCAAATGGTAAGAATTCCTTCTTTTTAATGGCAGCATAGAATTCCATTGTGTAGATGTACAGTTTTCTGATCCACTCATCTGCTGACGGGCACCTAGGCTGTTTCCAAATTGTAGCTATTGTAAATTGTGATGATATGAACATAGGGGTGCGTAAATCCTTTCTGATTGGTGTTTGTAATTTCTTACGATAAATTCCTAAGAGTGGGCAAACATGGTAATTTCAAGAGAAACATCAGAAGTGTTTTATTGAAAGCAATGTCCATTGCTAGCTACACATTCCCCCATCTTTCAGGTAATTTGTGGATACCGTTTCAATAGAACTTTTCTTGTTTACAGGCAAACCATTCAGGGATCCAATTTTCTACTTCTTCATATGTTTTGAAGTGCTGCTCAGAAAGTGCATGTGCCAATGATCAGAACAAGTATATGTGCCATTGATCAGAACAAGTGGTCATCTGAAGGAGCAAGGTCTGGTGAATACAGCGTGTGGGTTAATACTTCCCGGGCATGATCTTGTAACGTGTCTTTAACTGGTTTTGAAGTGTGTGATGGTGTGTTATAATGAAGCAAAATTACTCTGCCATGTCTTCTGGCACATTCTGGTTGTTTGATGATCAAAGCATGGTTCAAATTGATTATTTTTTGTCAGGAGTGACCAGTATTAACAGTTTCACCTGGTTTTAGAAGTTTATAATACACCACACCTTCCTGATCACATCAAATGCATAGCATTGTCTTTCTGACGCAATTTGGCCTTGCAGTCAATGTTGATGGTTGATTTGGATCAACCTATGATTTTGTGCATTTTATTCTCAAAATAAATACACTTTTCATTGCCAGTCACAATTTGATGAAAAAAAAAAAGACTTTCTTTCGTGGTGAGAAGCAACATTTTACTGATGACTTTCTGGTGTTCCATTTGTCTTTCGTTCAGTTGATGTGGCACCCATTTTTCTTCCTTTAAAATCTTTCCCATTACTTGTAAATGATCAGAAATTGTTTGCTGTGCAGCGTTTAACCTTTCTGCAAGTTATTTTTAAGTTTGACATGCATCTTCATCTGATAATGCTTGTAATTGTTGGTCTTCAAACTTTTTCAGTTGACCTGGATGTTCTTTGTCTTTCACATAGGAACCATCACTTTTAAAGCATTTAAACCAGCGTTCACAAGTGTCTTAAGATGAAGCATTTTCACCATAAGCTTCCCAAAGTATAGGATACTCTTTTCTTCAAAATAAAGTAATGAATTAAAACTTCCTGCAAATGCTCTTTTTTTTTGGCATGAAATTTGACATTTTTAAGCATAAAAATATCTATGATATTAATACCTTCAGAAAAATTTGACATAAGAAGTTTTGAAGCTTGCTATCAATACAAAAAAGGAGCATACTTATCAAACTGCATATATATCAACATATGTGTAATTCCATCTATTGAAAAAATCTGCATTATTAACAGGTATACTGAAACATCAATCATATTTTGGCTACTTGTATCTGCTTATGGTTTCTTAGCCTAGGCACAGAGCGATCTTGGACAAGGCCTTTCACACTCTGAGTGGCCTTGGCTGTCTGGCTATTCTGGTATGGTTTCCACAGTCACTATCTCAGATTATCTTATTTTAGGGCATTTTCCATAAGCTAAATGAATTAAATATCCAGTTTCAAAGTGTCATCAGGAATATATTTATATAAATAGTGCAAAGGAGCTTACATTTTTTTCAACTGTTTAAATACTATATGATGAAATGTTTTATATTGAAAATGTCAGAGAGATTACATCATTTTTCCAAATTCCTTGACTTATCTTAGGAAAACAATCTTAATACTTCTAGACCTTCTGAATCATAATTGCAAAATAGAATCACTTGAGCTGCTTTAAAAATAATACAGATGTCCAGGTACTACCAGGGAATCTCTGAAGGTAGAATCCGGGTTTGAAAATAAAATTTTATTTTTTTAAATATATCATATTGTTTTCCTTTTTATGAAGTTGATTGGGGTGACATTGGTCAACATGAACATATAGGTTTCATGTGTGGATTTCTATGCTATGAGGTCTGTGTAAGATTTTTACATGGTGCAATATAAAAATTCTAAAAGTTTTCCCAGATGATACTTATTTGCAGCCAGGGTTTAGAGCCACGGCATTGTGATTGGTTACTGAGGGTGATCTTACAATAATTTTGAAATCAATAATTCTAATGTTCCCCTCTATATAAAGCTGTGTCTATAATAACTAATAATGTTTGCTCTCTTATTTAATTCTTACTAATGTTGAAAAACTATATTATAAAATATGATAACCTAAAAAATCCAACAACTTATGCTTCTTGTTTTTTTCCCTGGGTAATGCCTTCCTGGAATATAATCAAATGGTCATGTATACCTGTGAACCAAAAGTACATTTTACTTCACATATTGTGCCCAGCTTCTCATTATATAGGGAAGAAAAAAATCTGTATAAATTCTCAAAGGGACATTCTCTACAGTTTAATAAAGGTGAATTCTCAAACCCATTATGGGGAGTAGCACAATAGCACTTTATTTAGGATTAGAGGCCTGGTGCACGAATTCGTGCACAGGTGGGGGTCCCTATGTCTGGCCAGTGATTGGAGTCAGCGAGGAGTAAGAATCACTGGAAGATGTTGGCCGGTTGGGAAAGGAACCATGGGGATTGGCTGGCTGTGGGAGGTTGGCTTTTAGAGCACACTGACCACTCTGGTGCAGTTACTGTGTTGAGCATCTGCCTCCTTTTGGTCAGTGCATATCATAGTGACTGGTTGACTGGTCCTTGTTGTCATTCTGGTTGTTCCAGTTGTTCGGTCTTAAAGGTAGCATAGGCTTTTATATATATATATATATATATATATATATATATATATATATATATATCCTTCTACATAATTACTAGAAAGCTGTTGAGTACCCACCATGCTACCATGGATTTGTTCTGAGTTTCTGCTAGCAATGTAAAGCTTAATTCTTCCATTAAATATATATATATATATATTTGTTGTGCATCTATCCTGGGCCTGACAGTGTTGTAGGAGCTTATGATACACCTGTGAATTAAACAGACAAAAATTCCTTTCCTCATAGGGGAAGGTGATTCCTGCACTAAAGCATTTTCAAACAAAATGCTAACAAAGTTGGACTATCCATGATGGAAAAGTATGTCATGCTTTTTATTGCTAGGTAGAATTTTTGGAATTGCTTGATAAGTCACAAAAATCTCCCCACCTCCACTATTTGTTTTCTGAAGAATTAAATAGAATATAGGTATGACCCTTAGCATTAGCTTTAAAGGGATTGCCATCCCAAAGAGACATTTTCCTCAATGCCATGTTCAATATATTTCTCACATGTATAACAGTAACTTCAATGAAGTGGGCACACTTTTCCAAATCAATAATTTCTTAGGAAGACCTGAGTGAGAAAAATTAATATAAACCCTACATTGAAATAATTGTATAAGAGATGCAAGTTCTTAAGTGAAGAAAATTATACCCAAATCCTACCACTTAGTATTTAGAATAAGAAATACAATACTGTTTTACTTATTCATGATAGTTTTATCCATTTTAAGTATAAGGGATTTCAGAAACTTAAGATTAATTTGCTATCTTCAAAACTCCCAGGTTATGTTTAATTACTTAATATTTCTTATTTTGTCATCTTGACTTTGACTAACTGCATAACTTTACCCATAAAAAGTACTTCTCTTCTTCTTTTAACAAATAATACATATCCTGTCATATATTAAATGTCTTTAAACAATGCTGCATTGAAACATGTTCTCCTTCCTTATTCAAATAAATTCTAGAACTACTGAAGAATTCTAGAACTTAATTAAAAATATTTATTAAGCTTATTTTCATCTCTAATTTTTTAAAAACTTAACTGTTTAAAATATTACATAGTTCCTCCTTTTTCCCCCATCAACCTCTTCTAGCTCACTCCTGTTCACCCACCCCCCCCTCCCAGACCCTCACTACCTCACTGTCTGTGTCCCTGGGTTATGCATATATGCATACAAGTTCAGTGGTTGATCTATTCTCAACTAGCCTTCACTGACCCCCCCCCCACCAGGTTCAACAGTATGTTCATGCTTCTATGTCTCTGGGTCTTACTTGATAAAAATAAACTAATGATAAAAAAATAGTTACCTTTCATTTTTAATTAATTTTTAAGCAAGAAATACCCTTTATTTCTGAGTAATGAAAATCAAAAATTGGAACTGATGTTACTGTGGCCAATGTTTTCATAGCAATGTGTTCTACAATTGATGAAACAGTGGAGATATCTATATATTTATATCCATACTTCTGTTTCTGTTTCTATTTCCATCCTATCTATCTATCTATATCTACCTATCTATCTCTCTATCAATCATCTATCTGTCTTTCTATCTATCTACATATCTATCTTTCTAAATATCTATAGAACCAATTCCAATTCCTAAATATGAACAAATGATTGTTTAGCAATTAATTCACAAAACCATTCAATTCTGTATCTCATATCACTGTAAAATTATGATTCAAATATTTATTTTCAATTCCAGTTGACATTAAATGTTATATTAGTTTCAGGTGTACAGCATAGTGGTTAGACATTTATATACCTTAGAAAGTGATCCCTCCAATAAGAATAGTACCCATCTGGCACAATATTATTGACGATACTAGAGGCCCAGTGTACAAACCTTGTACACTCAGGGGGGAGGTCCCTCAGCCCAGCCTGTGCCCTGTTGCAGTCCAGGAGCCCTCAGGGGATGTCCAGCTGACAGCAGTTGGACATCCTTATGGCTGCTGTAGTGGCGGGAGAGGCTCCTGCCACCACTGTTGTGCTTGCCTGCTGTGAGCCCATCTCAGGTCTTCTGTTGGTGCTCCCCCTGTGGGAGTGCACTGACAACCAGGGGAAAGCTCCTGCATTGAGTGTCTGCCCCCTGGTGGTCAGTGAATGTCATAGCCACTGGTCATTTCCTTGTTCAGCCAATTTGCATGGTAGCTTTTTATTATATAAGATGCCCTATGCTGCACTTTATATCATGACTATTTTGTAATTGTTGATTTTTACTCTTAAAAATGTTTTAAAAACTATAATATAGTTCCCTTTTCTTGTAGTTAGACACAGTCATTTTTCCATCTTGTATCTGAACAAATTTTCCCTTTTTTTCAGTTGCTCCCTTTGAACTTGACTCTTTTATTAATTATTGTCATTGTGACTCTTTAAGATAAATACCAACTCTCAACTACCAATTTGCTATCAGACACAAATATTGGCACCTTAATCATGCACAGAAAGTGGCGAATAAATATCATGCAATTATTTTCCAAGTTGATTTGACATAATTAATGAGCTATATTATGAGAATTGTTCATATAGTTTACCTAAGGCACTGACAAGCATAATATATCAAGGCATCCTTAATGTAATATAGGATGCCTTAATATATTATGTGAGCATTTATTTTGAATATAAAGATGCCACTTCATTTTAATCACTTTCATTTGAATTAAACATTAACATAAAACAGTTGCTTTAGCCCAGCAGTGTGTGCTGCAGCAGCTGAGTGTGGACCCAGGAACCAAGAGGTCACCAGTTTGATTCCTGGTCAGGGCATATACCTGGGTTACTGGCCCAATCCCCAGTAGAGGGATCACAGGAGATAGCTGATAGATGATTCTTTCTCATCATGGGTGCTTCTATCTCTCTCTCCGTCACCCCTCCTCTATGAAATCAATAAAATATATTTTAAAAATAAAATAGTTGCTTCAGAAAATATATAAAATAAGAAATGTTCAATTTTTTTAAAAAAGGTTAAATGATTTGATATGCTTTTAGCTCTTTTAAGTTTAAGATGATACATACATCATGCTGTGAAATAAGCCACTTAGAAAAAGACAAGCGCCATATGATTTCATTGATATGGGGAATCTAATGAAAACAAAACAAAGCAGAACAAAAGAACTAACAAGCCAAATAAACCCAGATTTATAAACAGAATATAGACTGACAGCTGCTGGGGTGGGGTCTGTGTGGAGGAATAAAGCACAATAGCAAAAAAAGAGAAAGAAATAATGGAAATGGACAACAGTGTTGTGATTCCCAGGGGTAGGGTAGTGGGGGTAGGTGGAGGATGTTATAGTGGGGATAAATGGTGATGGACAGAGACTTGACTTGAAGTAATGAACACACAATACAATGTACAGATGTGTTGTACACTTGTGCACCTGGAACCTATATAATTTTGTTAATCAGTGTCACCCCCATAAATTTTAAAAAAGGAAAATGAAAAAAATGCTCATAAAATCTTTGTGAAACAAAATAAAAAAATATACACATATACAATACTAATACTTGCTAGTTGAAGTTATCTTTTTTATATCTAATATGTAACTTATATTAGATAAAGGGTCAGTAAACTATTGCTTGTGGGCAAATTTAGCTCCTTCTTTATTTTTATAAATAAAATTTTAGTGGATCATACCTATGCTTATTGGAGTATATATTTTCTGTGGTGGCTTTCACACAACAAGAGCGGAGATGCGTAGTTGTGACAGATACCAGCTGCCTTGCAAACCCTAATATATTGAGTTCCTTTGCCTGCCCATCCATTAGATAGTTGAAAATGTATGTATGTGCATATGTGGGTATTTCCCTCCTAATATCTTTATTTTTATTGATTTCAGAAAAGAAGGGAGAAGGATAACAAGATAGAAACATCAATGATGAGAGAGAATCATTGATTGGCTGCCTCCTGCACTCCTCACATTGGGGATGGAGCCCAGACATGTACCTTGACTGGGAATTGAACCCTGGCCTCAGAGGTTGATGCTTAACTGCTGAGCCACACCAGTCAGGGTATCCCTCCTAATATCTTTTTAAAGCCTATCATATCTTGTCAGCACACTTCAGCTATCTCAGCATTTATTACATTATAAATTATTGAAAACTTTTTATACCAACATTAGCTAAAGGTTCCTAATTAATAACATATCTTCCGATTATGCTAAAATGGACTTAGATTTGTCAACTTAGGCCCTCATTAGAAAGCAAAAAAAAAAAAATTGGAAAGAAAATTTTCTTTTCTACCTTGACACTTTCTAACCAGTTTGCATTTCCCAAGTCATTAAACTTACAAATAGTAAAATTGTTGGTATTGTCAAGGAAGCAGAATTAGGAAAGCTAAAAATTAGAATGTCAGCTTTCAAAAGAATTCCCTTAACATAGCTTTCTTCTCCTATTTCTCCTTTCATTATTTCTTTTCTCTTATTTTTTTTCAATTACATATTTTCTAATTTTCTATAGAACACTGGAACATACCTGAATTGTTTTATAAAATATGATCACTTTATTCCTGCTTATATTCTGTGAGTATTTGTAGGCATATATAAGTTACTCTTGCTTAAAACAAGCTTTCTTTATTGGGCAATATTAAAAAATGTTTCTTCAGTCCTAAGGAGAGATTCCAGGAAGAAAAATACATTACTAGTAGCACTTCATCCATGCAGTCTAATTTAAATTTCACAAGATCTTTTTCACTGTCCAGATATACTGTTATGAAATGTGAGAGTTTAGAAAATGACCATCTGATGGGTTTGCTTAAAAGAATCAGATTAAAATTACTCCTTTTAAAATATATTTTTATTGATTTCAGAGAGGAAGGGAGGGGGGAAGAGATAGACATAGAAATGATAAGAGAGAATCATTGATCCACTGCCTCCTGTACATTCCACGCTGGGAATTGAGCCTGCAACCTGGGCATGTGTACTGACCACACACTCCTGGTTCACAGGTTGATGCTCAATCACTGAGCCACACTGGATAGGCAAAAATTACTCCTTTAAGTTTCACCTCTGAAACAATACACCCAAACCTCAGTGAAATGGTAAATTTTGGTTCTCTACCTCCCTCTCACTCTCTCATTTTCTCAGATACAGGGGCACATGCATACTTACACATTACTGTTACCCCATTACCATTAAACTGCCAATAAATACTCTACTTTGATCCTGAGAATGTGTTAAGAGCATTATTTTTAGGACTCTGTCTAGTCCAAATCCTGGCAGCTTCTCAACCCTCCAACCACATAGCTATTAATATAAAACATACTATTTCCCAGTCTCTGTCTTGGTTTCCACATCTACAAAAGAGAATGGTAACTCTCATTGAATTGTTTTAATTATTAAAGAAGATAAACTTGTTGTTTTGGACTGAATATTTTCATTCCCCAAAATTCATGTGTTGAAACCCTAAACATAATGTGATGGGATTTGGAAGTCAGGCCTTTGGGAGATAATTAAATTCAGACTAAGTTGCAAGGACTGAGCCTTCATAATGGAATTAGTGCAGTATCACATTATCTCACTTAAATGTATAATCTAATGAACAAGATAAACTGAATTAAAAAGATCCATTGAAGCATGCAATAGACTGACATATTTCAGAGTTAAAGAGTTGGGTGGGAAGAGATTAAACAATTAAATTATATGAATATATGCATAGCCATGGACAAACAATAGTGTGATGAAGGCCTGGGGAGGGGTTGTGAGTGGGGTAGAGGGGGTCAATGGGAGGACATCTGTAATACTTTCAACAATAAAGACAATTTTTCTAAAAAGCAGAATTTATATAAAATCTCAACAAAACATGACATTCTAAATGAAAAAGCAGTTCATGTAAAATAATGTATCTTTCCCAATGAAAGAGTAACATGCAAATTGACCATCACTCCAACACACAAGATGGCCAGCAGGGGAGGGAAGTTGGGAGTGATCAAGCCTGCAGGGGAGGGCAGTTAGGGGTGACCAGGCTGACAGAGGGGGAAAGTTGGGGGGAATTAGGCCTGTAGGGAAGAGCATTTGTGGGGGCACAAGCCTGCAGGGGAGGGCAGTCAGGAGTGACCAGGTTGGCAGGGGAGCGGTTAGGCATCAATCAGGCTGGCAGGGGTATGGTTAGAGGGTTATCAGGCTGGCAGGCAGAAATAGTTAGGGACAATCAGGAAGGCAGGCAGGTGAGCAGTTGGAAGCCAGCAGTCCTGGATGGTGAGAGGGATGTCTGCCTGGCTGTTTAGGCCCAATTCTACTAGGATTGGGCCTAAATGGGCAGCTGGACATCCCTTGAGGAGTCCCAGATTGGAGAGGGTGCAGGCTGGGCTGAGGGACACACACTCCCTGTGCACAAATTTTGTGCACCAGGCCTCTAGTCCTATCTAATAAAAGAGTAATATGCAAATTGACCATACCTCCACTACACCCAGAAACCATACCCACAAGCCAATTAGGATCAAGTATGCAAATTAACCCAACCAAAATAACTGCAGCAATGTAGCGAGCAGGAGGCTTGGCTTTCCCCAGTAATGGAGGAAGCCAAGCTTTCCGCGTATGCTAGCTGGCCTAGGCCTCCACTCAAGGCTACAAAGTTTCAATTATAGAAGATAAATAAATCCCAACAAAAATGGCTGCTGCCATGGAGCAAGCAGGAGGCTTGGCTCTGCTGAAGGATACAAAGTTTGAGTTATATAAATAAATAAATCTCAGATACCAGGGCCTCTGCTTGGGTCACTGGGAGGTGTGGCCAGCCTGCAAACAACTACAGCCCCCTCACGCAGGATGCCCCATGCCCCAAGGGAACCCACACCCTGATCCGGGACACCCTTCAGGGCAAACCAGCTGACCCCCATCTGTGCACCAGGCCTCTATTCTATCTAATAAAAGAGTAATATGCAAATTGACCATCACTCCAACACACAAGATTGCTGTTCCCATGTGGTCAAAGATGGCTGCCCCCATGTGGACACAAGATGGCCACCACAAGATGGCCAGCAGGGGAGGGCAGTGGGAAGAAACCAAGCCTGCAAGGGAGGGTAGTTGGGGGCAATGAAGCCTGCAGGGGAGAGCAGTTAGGGGTACACAGGTCAGCATAGGAGGGAAGTTAGGGATGACCAGGCCTGCAAAGAAGGGCAGTTGGTGGGGACCCAGGCGTGCAGGGGAGGGTAGTTAGGGGCAAACAAGCTGGCAGGGGAGCTGTTAGGCATCAATAAGGCTGGCAAGGGAGTGGTTTGGGGGTGATCAAGCTGGCAGGCAGAAGCAGTTGGGAGCCAGCAGTTCTGGATTGTGAGAGGGATGTCCAACTGCCTGTATAGGCCCAATCCCACCTGGATCAGGACTAGATGGGCAGTTGGACATCCCACTAGGGTTCCCAGATTAGAGAGGGTGTATGCTGGACTGAGGGACACATACACCTCTATGAACAAATTTCATGCACTGGGCCTCTAGTGTGTGTGTGTGTGTGTGTGTGTGTGTGTGTGTCTAAGGATCTGTTTGACCAGTAGCTATGATGCACATTGATCACCAGGGTGCAGACACTCTACGTAGGAGCTGACATGACAAGCACAGGCCATCCTAAATGCCCCCTTTATCAGGAGTTCAACCAGAAGTTTGACCATTAGTTATGATGTACATTGATCAGCAGGGGGCAGCGCAGAGCATGGCAGGCATCAGTGATGTGGCATGGTAGCAGGCAGCATTGGAGGCTCTGCTGGCCCCATTGGGCCCCGACGAGAGCAGTACCACAGTGGGATGGTGGGATATGTGAGCAGGTGGCGTTAGGCCAAGGCAGGTACAAGTAGGGCCCAATCGCCCCCTGATCGCCCCACTGAGGGAGCCAGGTGGGAGCCCAATTGCCCCACCAATCATGCTGCAGATGGCTACCAGTGACAGTAGTGGGGAGGCGGGCTGGCACCCGGTTCCCAGGAGCTGAGGGCATTGGGCAGGGACCCAATGGCAACCAACATCCATTTCAGATAAAGGGAAAATAGGAATATTAAAATATTTCTTTTCCTTTCAAAGTGCACAAATTTGTGCACCAGACCACTAGTTTAAGAATAAACTGTGTGGTGCCCACAAACCAACATTCGGCTTCCCCCAAGGGGGACACAGGCCCCGCCACCACCCCAGAGTGACACCAGACATATCACAGCCAACACTGCCAAGACCCAATGGTGCAAAATGTAGTCCACAGCCCAGCCCAGCCCATCCCTCCTTTCAGTTTCTTCATTCCAGGAACTGGACTTGCTTTATAGCCAGCTACAAACATTTTAAAATTTAACCAAATATGCGTGAAACGTTTTCCTGTGCTTTATCTCATTTGATCCTCACAGAATTCCTATAGTAGGTAGATATGAGACTTGGTAGAATCCTATTTTATTTTTATTAGCAAGATGTGAATAGCAATATTAAAATATTTCTTCTAATTAATTTCCTTTCATTGTGCATGAATCTGTACACTGGGACACTAGTTTACATGTAAAATACTACATAATATATACTGTATAGTCTCTTGATAAATGTTAGTGCATGAATATGTTAAAAATTATTTTGAATTTAATTCCAATCAACATATTTGTATTGACTGATTAAAAAAAAATTGAGTCTTTGCTATACACATTTTCTATATATGGACACAGAATTTAGAAATATTTTCCTATAAATAAGGTCTAAATTAATTTAGTGTTGGAGAATAATTTTGATTTAGGATTCTGTATAGATTTGGGTAGGTAGAATTTTCCTGCAAGTTGTGTGACTTGTTGATTTATTCATTAATATAATTTAAGTTTCATTGCAAAAACAGTAAAATAAATAAGATTGAATATCATGGTGCTAATATAGTCCAACAGTCTAGACTTTCTCACTTTTTTCCAAGTCTAATTTCAGTCCCATCACAATCCATTTCAGAGGAAATTTTCTGAATTAAGTGTCTAGGCAAAATCTCCATGTTGTGGTGTTATTCCAAATCTCTACTCAACCTCCAGAATTAACTTCTCTGAATCTTGGCTCTATCCAAGCTGTCCCATTACTGAAATTCAAATGCATTAGTTATGCCTCAGCAACCTTGACCAAGCCATTTCCCCTGCCCACACCACTTTATAAACTCGATGTGGATGGCAGTCTTACTAATGCAATGAACTCTTCCCTGATTATTCAAGTATACGCTGGATATTCCCTTTAATTCATCAGTGAATTTCTTTTGTTTTTTTAACTTGTTCTTTCTTTTGTTTTTAAACCTTTATTGTTGAAAAGTATTACATGTGTCCCCCATTGCCCTCTCCTCCTTCTCTTCTTCAGGCTTTCACCACTCTATTGTCTGTGTATATGGGTTATGCATATTCGCATATGAGTTCTTTGGTTAATCTTTTCTCCTCCACCATCCCCTGCCTTCCCTCTGAGGTCTGACAGTTTGTTTGATGTTTCTATGTCTTTGGGTCTATTTTTTTTAATCAGTTTATGCTGTACATTAGATTCCACATATAAGATCTGAATTTCTTATTTATACCACCAATCTTTCCTCTTAGTATTCATTCATCTGTTCTTCAAATGAGTATTGACCGACTCTGACAGCGAAACATAACATACTATGTTTTCTATCATTGAGGAATTTACAAATAAGTCAGTAATTGTAGGGTGATACCTCCTATAATGGTAGTGTGTTATTGGAACTCAAAGGGAGACCTTCTTTATATTAAACTATTCTAAGTTTGGACATTTTAAGTGAAATTATTTTATAAAATCTCTTGCTAATAATTGCTATAATAAACTCACTGAATCCTGCAACAGAGTAAGTAATGCTGAAACAAAGCACCATGACTGCAACTACTGTTTACTCTTTCATATCAATGCTTCAGATACCAAATTATTCCAGCTGGATAATAAGAAGTATATCTCATTGTGAAAAGTACTTCTAGGACAATTATAATGCATATATACACTGTGAACTTCATGGGAAACAACTGAAAATCATGCCTGTTTTGAGAAAATAAATTATTTTGCTTCCTTTTAGAAAGTAATTAATGAAACATTCTTCTTCTTCTTCTTTTTTTTTACATGAGGCTAATATAATTATCTCAATATGAAACTGTGCAAGGTAGCTTTACAATGAAAACTAATCGACTGGAAATTCTATGTTCATAAGCAAGATGAAGGGTCACATTTTAGAGGATTGAGAGTTTCCACCTGCCCCCAATAATCAAATCGCATATATCAAAATGAGGACTCTAACTAGGCAGTGCAGTTTGACACAATAGAAAATACGTACAAGTACAGATGGATTAGGCTTTTCAAGATAAATGGCTTTTTAAGTGCTTACTTGATTTTGCTAACTTAAACTGAGAGTCCACAGTAAGAACAGTAAAATGATGAAACCCATTTCAAATTAAATGATGTAGAATGCAATTGTTTTAAAACTGTGTAATTTAACATTCAGCAGTGTGCTGGTGAACGTTTAACAACAGTTCAAGGTCAGAGGAGGAGAGCGATTGGTAGCATTTGTCTGGCTTTTGTGAGTTGTTACAAGTTGGCTCCAAGATAACTGTGGTTTAAATGTTCAGAGACCATTCCAAATGAGACTTAGTATTTTTTTATTGTTAAAATGTCTCCACCATGAATGTATAACTGGTTTCTCCTGGAGCATGTTATGTGCAGAACCACTTGTATGTTGCTAATGATGATTAATATATTCACAGCTATGAATTATCTGGTACAATATTAACTTTAAAGAAGCCGTTTTTCTTAGTATTATCTTCTGGAAAGAAAACAACTACCTGAAATCAGGATAGGTGCTGTCTCTTAGTCACCAGACTATGATTTAATGAAGTCTTAAGAAATATTAGAACTAAAACTGGTTTTTACTTTAGATAATTAATTAATACAACACATATTAGTCCCCCTTCCCTTCATAAATAGTTTTATTACTTTTTAAGTAGAAAAATCTAAGCATTGTTTGCTACACCCTGATTTAGGTGTCAGAATATATAACATGATTTATTAAAAATAAATTGTAAAAAGTTGCCCATCAGAGGTTTTGTTTATTTTTTTAATTGAAGATGTAATAAAATTAAGTTCACTTTCACCAGGAACGCATTTTACATTTCATACTTCTTCAAAATAATTTTATATATTTGTATTAATTTCAGAGAAGAAGGGAGAGGGAGAAAGAGATAAAAACATCAATAATGAGAAAGAATCATTGATTGTCTGCCTCCTGCATGCCCCAACCTGAGGATTGAGTACTCAACCTGGGCATGTGCCCTGACCAGGAATTGAATCCCGATCTGCTGTTTCACAGGTTGATGCTCAACCACTGGAACCATGCCAGCGGGACCAAAATCACACTGTCAGAAATTTCAAAGTGAGTTTTCTAATTAAGAAAATACATACAATGCAAAACATCTTGTAAATCATTTGATACTGTACTATAAATTTCAGAAAACTGTCCTATTTTTATGGTAGTATCTCAAATTTAAGACAGTACAATTCAAGTGATAGTTATTGATAGTTTAATCTTCATTCAGTTGAAACAATTTTATCTAGTGTTAGTGTGCTGGAATTATTGAAAGTTATAAGTGTTGTTCAACTTGATTTTGGAATTAATAAATGATACTTGAAAGCAGCAACTTGATTAGAGGAATTGTATCATGGTAAAGGATCACTTCCCCTTTATAAATCAAAGAATCATTGTCCTTTTAAAATCATAAATCTAAATGTTTAGAACATATGTTTTTCAGGGCCCATATGTCCAAATTAAAACAGAGAATAACTACAGTACCAAACTCAAATAAACTTAAATATCTATTGTAAACACTTGAACCATTGCAATACTTTTGTAGAGTGTAAAATCTAAATAAAGCCATCTAGTGGGTCAGGTAGAGGTCAATTAAAGTCTTACTTCATTGTCCATTTTCTGTGAAAACAGCTATCTCTAAGGAGTACCAACACATTTCTAGACAAAATTCTATTTTTAAAAACAAATGCAGCATTCATGTATAATGTATGAAAGTCCTAACTCAGAAGCAGCAAAGGCCTGACCCTGTTGATGAAAAGGGAGCTAATGGCTAGGCCAGCAGGGTTCCAAAAGAGATAATGGTGTCCTACTGGTTAATAAAACTTAATGCAGCTCCAGAAAGTCAGCTATTGATTTTCCGCTCACTAGTGGGATCCCATATCTCCCCCTTGAGTGAATCCAAGCAGAGTGGAGTTTGGAGTGTTCACTTTTAGAAAGTCTATTAATGCCTTTCAGGTTCAAGGTATACCTTTCAGTGCACAGAAGGAAGCATGGCATCCTCTTGACCTCATAGTGAACTCTGTTTTATGGATATATCCAATTCTAATATTTATATATTAGGAATATTCCAAAAAACAGAGGTTCACATGATTAGGTATAAATGGATTGTCCATTTTTACACAGCAAAACATTAGCTATTGGGAATTAACTATTTCTGTTTAGTCACTAAAAAACAACAACAACAACAACAACAACAACAACAACAACATGCAGGCAGCATCAGTGCCATACTCAAGCAAACTAATACATGTATATTAACTTCTACCCACAAGGGCAACTATGAAGAAAGGAAAGGTAAAATAAATCCCCTTTATTCCAGTACCGACTCTAATGGGTGTTAAGTGTAATGGTGTTTTCATCTTTTTTTCCCCAATGTGGGTTCTTTCACACCAGGAAGTGCACTACAACTTTAATTTGCCTGCATTACAGAACAGCCCTCAGGGAAAATGATTTTCAGTTATTGTTCTCTAGTATTAGTCAGATTACCAAGGGATTGACTGTAAATAGGTTGTGCACATTTATAGGTTGTGCACATTTTTACTGATGAGAGGGAGAGATTTGTTGTTCTACTTAGGTGCATATTCATTGGTTGATTCTTGTGTGTGCTCTGACCAGAGATCAAACTTGCAACCTTGGCATATCTGGAGGAAGCTCTCACAGACTGAGCTATGCGGCCAGGGCGGTTGTGCACTTTTCACTTGTATACTTCCCTCAAACTATTTCATGACTTTCTTGTTGAGATCATTATAATTGTTAAAACCTACTTCTGCATTCCTTGACGCTGGTCTTGGCCATTAACTCCTTTGGTCAATGCGACATCAGGAAATGTGACACAAGGACAGACATGAAAAGTACTTTTATATTGGAGCTTGAACTCTCTTGCTGATTCTGGGACCCCTTCTGTCAACACATGAATTAGCCTGGGCTAGCCCATTTGAAGAGGAGGAAGCAGATGAGGAGAGAGGCTCAGTCACTCTAGCTGAAGTTCCAAAATAGCAGAAAAGCCCAGCTGACCCCATGCAAAGCAGAGATAAAACATCCCAGCCCAAATTGAAGATCACGCAGGGCTGTGAGAAAATGAATGATTATTGTATTTGGGGTTTTGCTGTTATGTATCAAAGAATAAATGATAGTTTGTCTGGTTTAGTAAGAGTTAAGGTCTTGCCATAAGGCAGTGATGCAACTTCTTTCCTGCCCCCGCCTACCCTCCTCCCCAAGAATAACAAACACGAAGTTGGATTCAGCAAATTCCCTTTTTCATTGAACAGAGTCACACAGGAAGGTTTCCAGATTACGGTTAATAATAATGCTGAAAGGTTTTCTATTTCGATTGTGGTGGCCATGGTGTGCCTATTTGTAAGGAGAAAAAGGTTTGAACAAGAAAACAGAACAAATATGTAGAGAAATGAAAAAAAATGCCTTTGAGTGTTGAATAAGACAACTTGTGGCCACTAAGATTGAGTGATACTAGTGGAAATAGAGAGCTTCGGTTGCTAACAAATTTCTATGCCCCATTTCCACATGGAATGATATACTTTACACTTTGCTCCCCATTCCCACATTTTGAAATAGATTATTCTAAGGGTTTTAAAGCTTTGGGCTCCAAAGAACAAAGACCCATGAATGTTTGATCATAGAAGGGTGGAGGTTGCTCTTTGCAATCCAAATAGTCAATTAAAATAGATATTAATGTAAAAAAAAAGATAAACTTCTAGATGCAAATGAAAGTGTGGTGACTGCCTAGGGAAGAGGGGTGGGGTAAATGGAGGAGGGCATGGGGGGGGGAAATGGTGATAGACTGAGACTTAACTTGGAGTGATGAGCATACAGTACAGTGTACTGATGATATTTGTGGGAACTACACCAGGTCCCCAGATAGTCAAGGCCAATGGGAGCGCAGAGGCCTTGTTACCAATGCACCAGAATGGCCAAAGGCCGCTCTGAACATGGGCCTAAATCAGGATGTTCAAGGACTCTGAGCCTGAGAATCATGATCAGGCCAAGATACCAAGCGGCTGCAAAGACAAACAGTACACCGTGCCCTTCTGTAACCCACATGATGGATGTTATTGTTGGCACCAGCCTTCTTTATCTCTGGAGTATTATGCAGGTTGCTGACCAGAGAGTGAGAGAGAGAGCAGCAGCTGGGCAGAGTTAGTGAGTGAAGAAGTCTGCCAAAGGGAGCAGCTGGGCAGGGCAGAGGCTAGAGAACTCCGGGAAGCAAAGGCAATGGACACAGAGAAAGTAGCTCCTATATGTACAGGAGAGAGGAAAGCTCAGACAGAGCTGAGAGCTGACACTGCTATGATGTCAGGCTGAGCGCTCTCAGAGAACTCAGATATAGCCACCATGTTAACCAGCCAGTATACTGGGTAGCGGAGACAGGAGAAGATGCTGAGCCAGAGAGCTCAGGTGCAGCTACGATGCGAGGTGGTGAGTCTAAGAGGCAGTGTGCAGATGCTCAGATAATAACTGTGGGTATAGGGACGGATGCTACTTTATTAAAAAGGACCATATTTTCTGGTGTATAATACGACATTTCAACCCAGGAAAATCTTCTCAAAAGTCGGGGGTCGTCTTATACGCTGGGTATCATCTTATAGGGCGAGTATCTCCCAAACTATATTTTAACTGGAAAAGTTGGGGGTCGTCTTATACGCCGGAAAATATGGTATGTATTAACCAGTTAGTGTCCAGATGCCTGCCTGTATGGACTTTGCTATGATTTTTCTTTTCTGAAGGCTATGTGGCTTCTACAATAAAGACTCATTCTTATACACACACAATCTCTTATGGCTTCTCTGTCCCACTACTGCCAAGAATTGACCTGCGTCTCAGACACTAGGTTCAAGTGTCCAATAGTTCACTAGGACTAAGTTCCCAATAGTTAGTACAATGGGCAGGGTTCGAGAAGAACCTGCCCTGGTGTAGTTGAATGGGGGAATTTAGAAGAACACATGGACTCAAAGCCAGTCAGAGCAGCTGAGCTTGGGTCAGGGCTCCCGCTGGCTCTGCCAATGTGTTACAGAATTGTGCACCTGAAACCTGCATAATTATTTTAACCAGTATCACCCCAATAAATTCAATTAAAATGAAAACAATGATATAAGCAAGCGTAACATGCAAGAAAGTTTTGAAAATTGAAGTAGAAAAAAATGCAAATATACTTATTAAAATTAAGATCAATCACTATTTCTAAGTACAACATTGTTTAAAATTAAGTATAAACAAAACTTTAAGTAAATATAGTCAATATATTTAGTTGAACATTACATTTAACGAAGCAAGGCTAATCAGTAGATTAGTTAATGGTATTGAGCCAATGTTAATTTCCTGATTTTGATAATTCCACTATGGTTAATGACAGATGCTACAGACACGCACATATCCAATGCTGACCTCCTTACCTTTGTTTATTGCTTTATTACAAGGAATTAGAAGTCATTATGGAAAGGGAAATTCTAAGAAAAAATAATAACTATTAATTTATTGACTGCCAGTATTTCAACTATATTCCTTTTCTGCAACTGACTAAATTCAAACAGCAATAAACACATTCTAAGATTTCATCATTTATTTTTAGTGAAATTTGTTCTTTTTTACTTGACAAATACTGGAAAGACTCTAATTGGATTCTAATTCAGCTTGCTTTTATTTTGTTCTTTTAATTGTGTTTCAAATGTCATTCACATGAATGCCTGTAAACACAATTTTTAAAAAATATGGCTCTTAATTTTGCATGATCTTGACCTAAGAAAACTGATAATGAGGTGGCTCCTCTCTTCTTGGTTTAAATCAAATCAATCTGAGAAGGATTGCAAGTCATCACTGGTTCCTTTTGTGCTCAATAGTCTGTGTTATTGTGTTGGGGGTCCTGAATCAAAGGTCGGGAAACAAGTGTCAATATCATTAAAATCACTATCTCAACCGCAACCAGTTAGTATCCCAAATAGACTCTGAATAATCATTTCCTTTATTCTCTGCAGATAAGAATATTTCCCTGTCACTCTGTGAGTACATGAATTATCAGTTGCTACATGCCTGTTCTGGATTTAAATTAAGAAGTCTGTCCCAGGGTTCCCTTTGTTGTATTTTTAATGACTATGGTGTCATTTTAAATAAAATTCAAATTGTGACCTTAAAAGTCCTGAATATTTATCAGCCTATAAGATTCTGTGATCACTGAGAGATACCAAGTAGTCTATATATATTTCTGATTCATAAAAATGTTGAAGATTTACAAAATAATTGGCAAGTGGAAATACCTCATCTCTCTCTCTCTTTCTCTCTCTCTCTCTCTCTCTCTCTCTCTCTCTCTCTCACACACACACACACACACACACACACACACACACCATATTGATGCAATTGAACTCCTTAAAATCTTTGCATTTAGCTTAGTTGTCCAAGTTTATAAAAGATTCCCCCCAAAAAAACTCCTCCCAAACAACTGTATACCTATATTTTAAAACCAATAATATCAGAAAATATAGGTCAGATTTTAAAATACATTGCTTTTGATGTAGTATGTGTGAAGTTACTTCCTTATTAGGTTACAAAAGCTATTTCTTCAAATTATCCAAAACACAATGTCTGAGACTCAATTTTATGCCAATGGGAACATCTTATTATTTGTAAATCATATAAGGATTCCACACCTTTTCAAGAGGAGGGTTAGTTTTCATTTTCTGACTCCTGTGTGGAGTAGAAACTAGAACAGCTTCAGAAAGTAAGTCAAATGTAAATTGGGTCATTGCTTCTAATGACTGAGTCCATCTTTGTAACAATTTTTCATCCATGCCTTTTGCATGCCATTTGGGGGTGCCTCCTACTGGAGGTTGCAGACTATTTACCCTTAGCCCATTTGCTTTAGACCTTTCTATGACTTCCTTTGGACAAAGGACAATGAGTGGAAGTTACACTGTGCCTATTACAAGCTGAGTCTTTAAATGGTATTCCATGTTTCCGCCAACTCTCCTGGAGCTTTCACCATTTGTCATGGGGAGGGTAGGCTCTAGGTAGCTATTTCTCCGTCCGCATGGATCACAAAATTAACACATATGGAAAAGACTTGGATTTAACCCCACACCTGGAATCCAGCATAGCTAAGGAGAGCTCAGGCAAGAGAAGACCCACTAAAAGACAGCCAAGCATGTAGACCTTTGACCATTAAATAAATGATTAGTATTGCAAACTTTGATCTTTTGGGTTGTTATGGAGCATTATCACTGTAGCCTGCCTAGTCAAATCCCATGTTAGCAGCTTACCTTTCTCCTGGAAATTTTAGCAGATGACAGGAATGATGGCACTGATATGGCCTATGTAATCCAATAATGCTTACTAAGCACCGGCTGCATACAGGGCTAGATTCAGTAGGACCTGGAAATATAAATCTACTGCCGAAACCGGTTTGGCTCAGTGGATAGAGTGTCGGCCTGCGGACTGGAAGGTCCTGGGTTCGATTCCGGTCAAGGGCACTTACCTTGGTTGCGGGCACATCCCCATTGGGGGTTGTGCAGGAGGCATCTGATCGATGTCTCTCTCTCATCAATGTTTCTGACTATCTCTCTCCTTTCCTCTCTGTGAAAAATCAATAAAATATATATAAAAAATATAAATCTATTGACTTGGCAGACTACTATCAATCACAGTATCTGACCATCAATTATATAATAATGAACCGAAAGACATCAGAAAACTAATTCTTTTTTAAGTTCCAAGGGAACATATGCCAAGATCGACCATATATTGGACTGTAAAGTAAACCTCAACAAATTTAAGATAATTAAAAATCATACAAAATGTGTTTCCTGACCAAAGTGGACTTAACTTAGCAATTACTAACAGACAGATAACAGAAATATCTTCTAACATTTGGAAACCATACAACACACTGCTGAAAAATCCATGGGTCAAATAAAAAGTTATAAAGAATATAAAAAATATCCATTGACCTAAATAAAAATGAAAACACAACACGCCAACATTTGGGATGCAGCCAAACCAGAGCAAAGAGGAAATCTGAAAACACTAAATGCATATGTTAGAAAATAAGTCTCAAATCAATAATCTAATCTCCCACCACAAGAATCTAGAAAAAGAAGATCAAACTGAACCAAATCAATCTGAATAATGGAAACAATAAAGACAAGGGCAGAAATCAATGAAATTGAAACATAAAAGCAATAGAGAAAATCACCAAAACAATGAACTTGTTTTGTGAAAACCTCAATAAAATTGTCAAACCTTTAAGAAAACTGACATATAAAAGAAAAAAACACTAAATTTTAATATAAAGAATAATCACTATCATTACCAACCCTGAGAATATTTAAAGAGCAATAATGGAATACTATGAACAATTCTACATATATTAATTTGGCAACTTAGATAAAATGGACCAATTCTTCAAATAACAAAGTGCCACAAATCACCCAGTAAGAAATTAATAATCTGAACAGCCCTATTACTATTAAGGAAACTAAATTTATAATTACTAGTAAACACTCTCAAAAATAAATCTTCATGTCCAGATAATTTCACTAGAGAATTTTAGCAAACATTTAAAGAAGCATTAGCACGGATTCTACACAAACTCTTCCAAAAAATAGAAGAGAATTGGATGCTTACCTTTCATTGTATTTATTTTTCATTATAAATTTTAATGTTGACATTATTGCAGGTGACCCCTCCCCACCTCCACTTGCCCCTCATTTGGCCTTCCCACAATATTGTTCTTGTCCATGGGCTATATATATAAGTACTTTAGCTAATTCCTTTACCTTCTTTATTTAGTCACCCCCATCCCCACCCCTAGGGTACCAGCCAGTCTATTCCATGTATTCATTCATTTGGTTCTATTTTGTTCATCAGCTGATTTTGTTTATTAGATTCCACATATAAGTGAGATCATGTGATATCGATCTTTCTCCGGATGGCTTATTTCACTTAGCATGATATTCTCCAGATCTATCCATACTGTCACAGAATGTGAGATTTCCTTCTATTTCACAGCCACACAGTATTCTACTGTGTAAATGTACCAAAGCTTTTTTATCCACTCCTCTACTGATAGGCACTTGAGCTGTTTCCAGATCTTAGCTGTTGTATATAACTCTGCTATGAACATAGAGGTCTCTCTCTCTATATATATATATTTTGGATTATAGTTTCAGGTAAAATCTGTTTTTAAAGAAGTACCTCTTCATAGAAAAATGCTACATTTTTCTTAGCCTAATGAAATTTTTTAAAAGTGAAATAGAAATAAAAAGGAATCAAATGTGTCAGTTCAAAGTAAAAATAGAAAAAAAAAGTTATTAAAGAGTAAAGGAAATTGAGAAGTTCATAAATTTCAATATGAAAAATATATAGAATATTAGAGTTTTCCTTAAACATAAAAGAGTATTTTCTGCCCTGGCCAGTGTGGCTCAGCTTTTTAGACATCATTGTGTGCAGTGCAAATTGCCAGTTTGACTCCCAGTCAGGGTATATGCCTGGGTTGCAGGCTCAATCCCCGGTAGGAAGCATGCAGGAGGCAGGTGATCAATGTTTCTCTCTCTCACTCTCCTTTTATTTCTTTCTCTAAAAATCACTAAAACACAAATTTGTAAAACAGCATGATCTTACCTATGATCATCAAGTATCTGCAAGTATTTTAAGTGTTATTTTTTCTAAATAACTCCACATAAAAATATTATGAAATCTATTTTTAAAATCATGACATATGAATAATAATCTGAGACAATTAATGAATCTATAGCTATCATAACTTTCATTTACACAGAGTAAATTTATAAGGAAGTAAAATAATTTGTAAAATTAAAAGGCACAGAAACCTATAGAGTTCCCACAAACAGAACTGTAAAATACAGTAAGGTATTGTACATGATGATTATAATCTGGCTAATGTGCTTAAAAAGGAATGTGAAAGCAAAAAGAATGGCTAGAAGCTACAAGATCAGGAAAATCATTTTGAAAATATAGTCAAGCATGGCTTAGTGGTTGAGCATTGACCTATGAACCAGGAGGTCATAGTTCGGTTCCTGGTCAGGGCACATGCCTGGGTTGCAAACTGGATCCCCAGTGTGAAGCATGCAGGAGGCAGCCAATCCATAATTTTCTCTCATCATTGATGTCTCTCTCTCTCTCTCCCTCTCCCTTCCTCTCAGAATTCAATAAAAACATTTAAAAAAGAAAATATATTCAATAGTATTCTTACAAACTAAACTCAATTATTTATTAAATTATAAAAAACAATATTGAGGGTTCACTTTGTTTATATAAGTTTGGCAAAGATTTTTTTTTAATTATAATATCCAGTGTTTTAAATAGGTTTTCTAATGCAGAATACTAAGTAATATAAATTTGTGATGCCTTTTTGGAAGGCTGTTTTGAAATTTAAAAAGATAAATTAAATGAATATGCCTTTTTAATCCAGAAATTGAAGTATGAGAAATTATTTTTAAAAATATTACATCAAATGCACAAATAAGATACTGCATGATATATATCAGCATTATTTAAAATATAAGAAGAAATAATGTATGTTGCAGAAAGTTGATTAAATTATGCACTATACTTAAAAGGATGATGTCTATATTAATATGGAAATCTATAATTATAAAAGCATGATATGCTAATTAGACCGGACATCCTTCCAGATGAAGCCAGGGCTGCGAGGGCGGAGCCCTTTGCACTAATTTCATGAATTGGGCCTCTGGTATTTCTATATTAATTCATTAATGCATAATAGCAGATTAAAAATATTGCTAACAAGAAGAAAATAAAAGATAATTGTTTAAATGCAAATAGCAGTTACCTCTGAGGTGTGAGATTTTAGGTTATGTTTATTTTGTGCTTTAATCTGTGCACTTTCAATTGGCAATATCACCCCGTGATGGGTGAAAAAAATAGATTTTTGAGTGGCAAATAAGTCTCATACATTATAATGGTCTATAACATCCTAAGGACCACAGGACACAAACAGATATACCACATATATATGATGTTAAAATCCCATGTACAGGTGAGTAAGAAAATATATTTTAAAAGCCTCTTTAGAGGGGCATTAATGACTTTGAAAAACTCTACATCAACCTATGGGATTCAGTGTTTGAATTTTCTATAGGTGCATTAGCATTCAATCATGCACGCATAAAAACTAACTATTTTCATTTTGAAATACAGCTTTCTTCATTTTGAGTAACAACAGGAGCCTTATTTCTATAATAACATTTTAGGAATATTTCCATAGTGAGTGATAGAAGTAGGAAAAAATGAGGTATGGCTTAAAAGGTAAGACATAGTGATTGCAGGTAGATAAGGCATTACTAAATCTTAGAATATTCATTAACACCATGTAAATTTTGTTGTTGTTAATCTTCACACGAGGATATTTTTCAATTGCTTTTTTAGAGAGAGTAGAATGGAGAGGAAGAGATACAGAGAGAGAAACATCAATGTGAGAGAGACACTTTGATTAGTTGCCTCCCACACTTGCCCTGACCAGGGCCGGAGCCTGCAACTGAGCAATGTACCCTTGATCGGAATTGAACCTGGAACCCTTCAGACAATCTAGCCACTGAATCAAACTGGCTAGCACCATCAATGCCCTTTTAAAAATCTATTTACATTGATTAGATGCCTTTACAGTAAATTTGAAGTCTAAATAATATCATAGAAAAAGTTCCACAGATAGAATTAAATAGACAAGGGCATCTTTTATGAAAGACTGCAGCAACAGGGGAGACATACAGACCAACTCCACCAAAACAAAAGCTAAGAGAGGTTTTAAGCAGTACATTACTAAAGGACATTAGGGTAGCGGGTTGATCAATGTGATTAGGCTATGTGTGGTTGCTAGTTTGTCACATATCCATAAAACTTAGGTTCCTAGTATCCCATATAGGCTGGGAAACAGGGACACCAGCTCTCTCCATGATTACATTTCAAGGGAAAAGCTCCGAGGTCTTTGAGCTTTACACCCCTGGGAGATAAAGCTGGCAAGAGCCTGGGAAAGTATTTATATCTTAAAAGGGCAGGAAAGAATTTAGAAGTTCAAGTTTTCAAAAGTGAACGCTCTAAGAACAGGGATGTCAGAGGCTTGTAATTATGAAGCTATCTGTCTAAAGGTTAGTCAACATGAGGGAATGTTAAGGTTGTCTTAGTCAATAAGCACTCCGTAAACTGCTTTCATTTATGGGGTCCATAAATTATCATGTGGTTTACCAAAATTATTTTTTAGTGTTATGCTATGGTTAACAATTAATGTAATACCCCAGAGTGACTAAAAAGAAAGTGTAGCCCTAGCTGGTTTGGCTCAGTGGATAGAGCTTCAACCTGCAGACTGAAGGGTCCTGGGTTTGATCCCAGTCAAGGGTACATGCCCAGTTGTGGGCTCGATCCCCAGAAGGGGGTGTGTAGGAGGCAGTCGATCAATGATTCTCTCTCATCATTGATGTTTCTATCTCTCTCTCCCTCTCCTTTCCTTTCTGAAATCAATAAAAATATATTTAAGATAAAATACAAAGAAAGAGCAGATAAGCTCTTATTTGATATATTAAAAAAAGGTGGGTTGTAAAAAATTTCCATAATATTTAAAGAGTGACAGAGGATATTGGTGAAATAAAAATTGAAGTAAAATATTTAAGCCTTTAAACATAGTATTATGTGCACATTTAAGTGGACTGCTTCTACTTCTCACTAATGTTACTTTATTGTATATAATTCAGTAAAATATTCTTTATTAAGAAAACTTAACTTTTCCTTTCATTTTTTAATCTACTAAACCTTTTCTACTTTTTTTTTACTTAAAGGAACTACATCAAACTAAAAAGCATCTGCATATCAAAATAAACCATCAATAAAATGAAAAGGGAACTCATTGTATGAGAGAACATATTTGCCAATGATACATCCGATAAGGCGTTAATTTCCAAAATACACAAGAACTTATACAACTCAACATCAGGAAGACAACCCAATTAAAAAATGGGCAAAGGACCTGAGTAGACACTTCTCAAATGAGGGCATACAGATGGGTAATAAAGATGAAAAAATAATCAATGTCATTGATCATCAGAGAGATGACAATGAGGTACCACCTCACACTTGTCAGAATGGCTACCATCAACAAATCAACAAACAACAAGGGTTGACCAGGATGTGGAGAAAAGGGAACCCTAGTGCACTGCCGGTGGGAATGCAGACTGGTACAGCAATTATGGAAAACAATATAGAGTTTTCTTAAAAAAAAACTAAATATGCAGCTTCCTTTTGACAGCAATCTCACTTCTGGGAATATATCCTAAGAATCCCAAAATATCAATCAGAAAGAATATATGTATCTATATGTTCATAAGCATCACAATTTATAATAGCTAAGATTTGGAAACATCTTAGAAGCTGTGGCTGTAAAAAGGAGGGACCTCTTACCTTTTGGGACATCATGGATGGACCTGAAGATTAGTATGCTAAATGAAATAAGCCAGGCAGAGAAAGATAAATATTACATGATCTCACTTATATGTAGAATCTACTGAACAACAACAAAAATACTCAAGAAACAAAATAGAACTAAAGGCATGGGTGCATGGAACAGACTGACAGTTCAGAGGGGAGTAAGATGTGGGGCAATGGATAAAAGCAGAGGAGGAGATTAGTCAAAGAATATATAAGCATAGCCCATGGACGTAGACAACAGAGTGGTGAAGCACTGGCAGGGGCTGGGTAGAGGTGGGCAAAGGGATGGAAATGGGGGACATCTGCAAAAATATAAAAAATAAAAGGAATAGCAAAAGAGTAATATTATTGGTAAAATGAGGAAAATCACAGAGAACACGAGTAAGATATTTTCTCCCATTTAATCAGCAAATGTGTGAATTATAATTTTATTGATGCTCTAGACATATACTTAGATGGTGTGAGCCAAATTATCAAGATAAAAAGAATGATATATTTTTCTTGATTGCAAGTTAATAATTGAATAAATGTGGGCTGATAATTATTGGGCAGTGTGTTCACCATTGAGAACCTTGAGGAAATCTGAAGCATTTTTCAACATGTGTATTGCAGCAAAAAGAAATGTATTGGACAAAATATTCGTTAGCATATTTTGAAGGATCTTGGGGCTCTATGTAGTTCTTAGCTCACCATTGTTATTTATTTTCGATATTTATACTATTTTTATTAACAAGGTTTTCAACTGAAAAAAGGACAATGTAAATATTTTGCAGTATGAATTACGGTGGTGAAGTACATTCAAGTCAGATTGCCCATACTGTAAAATATGAATACTCCAATGCAAAATCGCAGAAAAAAGCATCTTGGGGCTTCAGGAAAGTTAATTATGCACTAGCCTCTGCTGCCTATAAGATCTTGAAGGCAGCAGAAAAACTGCATTGGGTTATAAGATTGCATCAGAATTGAGTTTTACTGCTGTGTTTATGGCTTCCAGAAAAGTTATTAACAGCACTCTGTCATATAATTAAAATCATGGTTCATGCAGATATTTCTTTTCATTTTCCAGAAATCACACCTAGTGCAATTGTTCTATTCTCTTTGGGTTTGGGGGATGGTATTTTTTTTTTAGAAAATTTATGTATGTCTAACACCTAGCAAATAAGCAAATCTACACCTTTGCCAAAAGTTTCTCTTCTGATCTCTTTCTCACCTAAGTTGTCAAGAAATGAAAATACACACACACACACACACACACACACACACACACACACACACACATGAATTGCATACCTATGGATGGAAATATACATTTTATAAATAGAGGTATCTATATGAGTCATGCTCTATATTTTACATAGAAATACACACTAATTAACTCTCTTATATTGTTCCTGTGGACAATAAAGAAATTTGAAGCCTAACAATGATTTGTATCTGCTAATAAAAAGTCACCCTGTGGTTACCAAAAACTACAGGTGTATGGGGATTCTGGGTAGACATTTTCTCCTAGAAGCAATGTTCTATCGATGGTTTTGTTTTCTCAGAAACATATTTAACTCTAATGGAGAAAAAGAGCAGTGGCCGTACTACTAAAAGGCCTGTCTACTGAGTAGGAAACTATTATTTGATGAAATGTCCTTATCAATTTCCACCCTGATTGCAGTGACTGCTCCACAGCACTTGTTCTCAAAATTTCTGTTTACTTGCAGTATTTGAGACAGGGGCTGTGGGTATGGGTGGGTAAGGGGACGGAAGGAAGTTTATGTTATTTTTATTTTTCTACTAGAGGCCCGATGCATGAAGATCCATGCAAGAATGGGCCTTCCTTCCCCTGGCTGGAGCTGCCTTTTTGCTCAGGCCCGGAGCTGCCTTTCTGCCTTCTCACACTGCCCAGAGGAGCCGAGCGACCGGGGGGGAAGTGCGGGGCACCTGTATATGCAATTTAACCCAACAGCTTTGTGGTGTTAATTTGCATACTCACTCCTGATTGGCTGGTGGTGTTGCAAAGGTATGGTCAATTTGCATCTTACTCTTTTATTAGTGTAGATTGTCACACCCTGTGTAACTATAAACATTTAGAAAAAAATGGCTACATGTTTTTTAAAGCAATATGCATTTAAAAATATATATTTAGTCCAGCTGGTATGGCTCAATGGTTGAACATCAACCTATGAATCAGGAGGTCATGGTTTGATTCCCGGTCAGGGCACATGCCGGGGTAGCAGGCTCTATTCCCAGTAGGAGGCATACCAGAGGCAGCCAATCAATGATTCAAATCATTGATGTTTCTATCCCTTTGTCCCTAACTCTTCCTCAGTCTGAAACCAATAAAAATATATAAATATATATTTATAGGCTTCAAACCACAGTAAATCTCTACTTAAGATGTTAAAAGACAAATCTTTGTGTAAGCAAATGATTGAATAAGATTCATTTCAATTTCTTATTAACATCTAGATAATAGCTTTCTGAGCATTATAACACCAAAGTGGAGTACAGGGAAGTGCTTGGGATGCTTTCATACATAGTCGTGGGCTCCAAGAAGGTGAGATGTGGAGAAGGAAGAAAGTACCTCAAATGATGAGTGAGGAAGAGCAGAGGGGTTAATTTTCCTTAATTTCTCCACTAGGGCTCCCTTGGCCTTTCATTTTCAGAAGTGCTACCATTGAAAATGGCTCTAGGATGTGAAAGGAATAGGAGTTGAAGGATGGGTTGGAGGGAAAAGTTCCAGACATCAGTGAACTTTGAAGCAAAGAGATAGAAGGAACAGATGGAAATATGCAGCTACAGAAGGAGGGAAGGAAGTTAACAAGGTTCTTCTCGAGTGTTTATTTATAAACTATGCTTGTATTTTAAAAGGAAAGTGTTGTGCTGTGAAGATTCTGTTGCTTTGAAAATTCATCCAGGAGCTGTTCAGTCTGGGCCTCTGTGTGTGACAGGCTCTGAGGATCCTTTTTGTTTTCAGGTCTAGGAAAGCAGATAGACTAAAACCTTGCTACACAAACTGTGCTCTGGGAACTGCAGCTTCCGCATTGCCCTGACTCAAAATCTGCATTTTAACAAAATCTTTATGTAATTTCTATGCACATTAAAGTGTGAGAAATTTGAAGTGTATCATTATAAAAATACAGCTCAGTGGTTGAGTGTGGATCTATTAACCAGGATGTCATGGTTCAGTTGATTCCTAGTCAGGGCCCATGCCCAGGTTGTGGACTCGATTCCCAGCGTGGGATGTGCAGGAGGCAGCTGATCAATGGTTCTCTCTCATCATTGATGTTTCTATCTATTTCCCTCTCCCTTCTTCTCTGAAGTTAATAAAATATATATTTTTAAAAAAGAAAATTTTGGAACTTCTAGATAAACTTAATTTAACATTTTATATTTAAAATGTTTAAAACTAGTTTCAGGCCACGATCAGTTTGGCTCAGTGGATAGAGCGTCAGCCTGCGGACTGAAAGGTCCCAGGTTTGATTCTGGTCAAGGGCATGTACCTTGGTTGTGGGCACATCCCCTGTGGGGGTGTGCAGGAGGCAGCTGATTGATGTTTCTCTCTTATCAATGTTTCTAGCTCTCTGTCCCTCTCCCTTCCTCTCTGTAAAAAATCAATAAAATGTATTAAAAATAAAAACTAGTTTCAGGACTATTTTCACAATGGCATATGCAATACCTGCTTTAAACCCTTAAACTCAGCCCGATTTATCTACAGACCACACATTTACCAGGGCATGAAGTTGTCACAAACTCAAAGGGTTGTTTAAAGCCATTGCTGAGGCGAAGGAGCATGACTGTCAGCCCCCAGACACACCCAAACCTTTAAAGGCTTCAGAATAACTTTGACTTCAATCTAGATTTGAGTTCCTGGCTGGTTGCTTCTACCCTCATCCCTTGCCTGTGAGCGGCCCCTACTTAACGGTGATGAAAGAGCCTTGTTTTCATACCTTAGTCTTTGCCATTACTTCCTTGTTAACCAGCTGATCCC
The DNA here is from genome assembly GCA_011751065.1 of Lasiurus cinereus. Lineage (NCBI taxonomy): Eukaryota > Metazoa > Chordata > Mammalia > Chiroptera > Vespertilionidae > Lasiurus > Lasiurus cinereus. The sequence continues at coordinate 5,060,743 of JAAGEH010000029.1, read as the reverse complement.
TGATCCAGTTCATATACATCAGCACATACATTTCAGACCAGATAGCTCAGGCTCCATGTAGCCTACCCGCCACAAGGAGCAGGTAAGTCAAGAAAATGTGATCAAATGTTTCTTAACATCTTAATGATCTTGAATCTTCACACTAGGACAATGATATGTAAATTCTTTACTGTTATTGTTTATTAAAGACTTTATTCTTTAAAATATATTTTTATTTATTTCAGAGAGATGGGAGGAGGAGAGAGAGAGAAATATCAATGATGAGAGAGAATCAGATCAACTGCCTCCTGCACACCCCACACAGGATAGAGCTTGTAACCTAGGCATGTGCCCAACCAGGAATCAAACCATAACCTCATAGTTCCTAGGTCCAGGTTCAACCACTGAGCCATGCTGGCAAGGCGAAATAACCTTTTTGTGATGTATAGATAGGGCACTGCAAACTACTAAGTAATGAACAACTGCTCTTATTATCCTATAATGACCCTTTGAAGGCCCAAGGCACCTTACCTCATCCTTAAATCAGAACGTCATATATAGTTCATTTTACCTTCATCTCTGAATCTTACATGTATGTGGGGTCTCTGACTATCTCAGAATGTGGAATCCCCATGCATATGTATATAATTAAATTTGGTTATTTCCTCTTGTCATTATGTCTCTCTAGATTTAATTATTAGACTACCTGAAAGAACCTAGTAGGATAAAGGAAAGTTTCTTACACCCTCCCCCCAGCCATATGACAGTCTAGGAGTTTTGTAGTGTTGCATTTTACATTTATGTTTGTCATACATTTTAGAGTTTTTTGTGTGAAGGGTATAATGTCTGTGTCTAGATTGATTTTTTTTGCATGTGAATGTGTAGTGGTTACAGCACTATTTGTTGAAAATATTATCCTTACTCTGTTGTATTGCCTTTGCTCCTTTGTCAGAGATCAGTTGACTATATTTAGGTCTATTCTGGGCTCTCTACTCTGTCCTATTGATCTGTTTGTCTATCCTATCACCAATACTACTGTAGTTTTATAGTTTGAAGTCATGTAGTGTCAGTCCTCCAACTGTGTTATTTTTCTTCAATATTATGTTGGCTATTCAAATCCTGTTTTATCTTAAGTTTCCCAAAACCCAGCTGTCAAAGCTGCCACCATGTCCTCTTAGATAAAAAAAAATGTTTTAGGAACTCAGAGACATTTAAAAGTAGACGTCAAAAAGATTTCCCAATTTATGTCTTTCAAAAATTAAATGTGAATTCAATTACAAATAAACAAATGCTCCTAATCTCTGTAATTTTATTTTAATTAAACTGCTAGAAGAGTATAGGGGAGGGAAGCATATATAATTAATCCTGTCCCTGGAGTATACAAAGTCATATTGAGATATTGAGTCTGGCTATTCACTTTGAGTTTTTAAGATGGAGGGAGCATAATCTCATTGTCATCTAAATCATCATAGCTGACATAAAAATGGCAGCTATTTATGCCTTTTAAATAACTTATACATATTAATCTATTTAATGCTTATAATTAACCTATGATGAAGATATGATTGCCCTCAATTTTCAGATGATGAAACGAAGTCAAAGAGTAGTTAAATAATTTCAACAAAGATTGCACAGGCATTAGGTAGTGGAGCTATTATTGATTAGTCTTAAAAATGTGAGTAATTGATTCAGAGTAAAATGATTTAGAATACTTTTAAAGTTAGGAGGTCTGGTTCTAAGGACTAAAGTACAAGTTCTAGGGTAAAGTGATTAAATTCTGTTCATTTTAATTTGTTCATCCATGAGTTAGAATCCATATTTTCTACTAAATAGGTTCTTTGGAAGATGAAAAGAGCTAAAGATGTGAAAGTACCTATCATTGGTTCAGAGACATAAAATTGGCTCAATAAAGGTTCCTTGCTTTTATTATACACTAGTGGCCTGGTGCAGGACATTTGAACACTGGGGGCGGGGAGAGGGGTCCCTCAGCCTGGCCTGGGCCCTCTTGCAGTCTACGACCCCTCAGAGGGTCCTTAGAGCTGCCACAGAGTCTGGAGGAGCTCCCACCACTGCACTGCACCTGCCAGCTGTGAGCCCAGCTTCTGGCTGAGTGACGCCCCCCCTGTGCGAATGCACTGACCACCAGGGAGCAGCTCCTGCATTGAGTGTCTGCCCTCTGGTGTTCAGTACACATCATAGCAACTGGTCATCCTATGGTTCAGTCTATTTGCATATTAGCCTTTTATTATATAGGATTTCATTACCAATAAAATCTCTACTGGTTGGTGCAATCAACATTTCTACATAAACTATCCTTTCTAGATAAACTTTGTTCAATTCTTTACATGTCAGATATTTAAGAGTAATTTCTATAAAATTTTTGGCCATGTACTATGCACTATATGGCTAATTAGACTGAGTGTACTGAACCACAGATAATCATTATGAAAAACAATAGTATTTCTGAAAAGTAAAGTCAAATTCAAGTGTAACTGGTAAAGGGAAAGTGAGCTGAAAGCCTGTTGGATTCCCTGGATATCCTTTACTCTAAAAGGCTAACTGTACTAGTGAAGATGCCTTCAGTGTAGCGCAGGGATAGTCTCAGGACTGAAAGGCATTTCCACCTAACTCTCATCTCACAAGGCCTGCCATAATCTCATTCCTATCCAAATGAAGCCCAGAAATCTGGGCCTACAAAGATAGTGTTGAGGTTGACCTTGATGTCCACCCATTTCCCCATTATCACACAGACACAAAGCAGACAAAGCAATGGGCCCTTCTGCTCTGTATGGCTCATTTTTTTTATTCCCTGCATCCAGAACCTTTCCTGTTAGTTATCTTCTCTTTTATCAAGTTCCATCAGCTGCTGCTATTACCACTTCCAAACTTGGGCTCTCTGGTGTTCTAGGTTCTTTCTTCTGTGTCCCATAACTTCTCTCATGTGTAATTGTTGGAGTTGACATTTTTGCAAGGGAGAAAATTGATGCTTGTCTCCTCTCTCTTATTCAAGCACTTTTATCCCATCTCTCTTTGGGTTGAAAGAATAAAGTCATGAGCATAGGTCAGATTGGATGCTGGAAGACAGAGGCTTCCTGAGTAGTATACCTTACTAGCAGAGTGACCAAGTTACCTTTCTCTCAAGAAATACAAATTCCTCATCCATAACCGGGAGGGGGGATAATTGTACTTGTATTATCAATGGCTGTGAGGATTAGATGAGTTAATAGGTGTAAGGTGCTTAGAAGAGTTTCTGGCACTCAAAAACTAATATCAGTATTTATTAGTGTACTTTTTCATCAATCTCTACAACCTAGCTAAATAAAACCTTTACTATGTGCTAAATATTTTGGAATTACTGATGAAACCAAAAGGAAGAATGCAAAGTGTTACCTCAATTAATTTAGAGGTCACTGTGGCAATATAACCAATGTGGATGAAAAGGGGTCACATGCTGACCTGACAAGCTCAGGGAAGGCCTGCATGGTGGTCTTGAAAACTCAAAGGCCTAAAGTAACCACAAAGGATGGTCTGAAATTAAAATGTTAATAAAAAACACTTATGGTGGGTAGTCATGTCTTAGGCCGGTATCTTCCCTGATAAACTTCAATCTTTATCTTAACCAAGACTATTGTCTTTTTGCATCTATGATAACATGTTGGAATGTCAAAATAATGATGCTTTTTTCTGGACTCCTCAAAGCACAGCATCACTCTGCAGAGACCACAAATCCCCTCATTCTCATTGGGTTAAATGTTGACTGTTAACTATCCTGCACCCACCTAAGTAAAAGCATGTGTGTATTATTTTACTGTTTATCCAATCCTAGAGGTTTTCCTGCTTTGCTTTCTCCCTTCTCTCTAATCTGTCATCAATGGAGTTCATGTAACCCACTTACATCTCCTCTTTTGATTGTAATATATAAAACAAGGTAAAAACAAACAAACACACACATCATTCTCTGGAGCAGCGGTTCTCAACCTGTGGGTCGCGACCCCTTTGGGGGTCAAACAACACTTTCACAGGGGTCACCTAAGACCATTGGAAAACACAGATATGATTCATAACAGTTGCAAAATTACAGTTATGAAGTAGCAACAAAAATAATTTTATGGTTGGGGGTCACCACAACATGAGGAACTGTATTAAAGGGTCACGGCATTAGAAAGGTTGAGAACCACTGCTCTGGAGCATTATTCCAATATGTTGAGATTCTGCTTCCCAGCCATTGTCTATAGTTTGGCTCAAATAAACTCACAAAAATTCTTTACAGGTTTGAATGTGTGTTTTTTTAGAAATAGCCAAATAACCATAGGAAACAAACTATCAAGCAATGACCTCCATGGAGGAAGGAACTGTCCTGGACTAGGGGGAAATCACTGGATCACTGAAGATAGAGAGGAAGGTATGGGTCATTGAGCTGGCCCTAGAAAGACCAGTAGACTTCCACCATGCAGAGATCTGGGAGGTGTACAAAGCAAATGGAGACACAGAAGAGAGAGAGGCCTTTCCAGAGACAGGGGAAGAATGAGGCTTAGAGGTTGGAGTCTGAAACCTTTTGTGACCACTGTGTTATTCAGATGACTCTGCATTAGCAAAAATTTGCCTAACTATGCCACTTAGGGTAAGGCTAGCTGCCATACAATTAAACTCCCTGATTTCAGTGGTTTAACTTAATTCCTGCTCATTTCTCATTTACAAAAGCATAAAATGGAGTGTTTTTCTGGTCAATGAATAGATTTCTCCCATGATGTGATTTAGAGATTTGGGCTCCTTCTCTCCACTGGGGTCTTGACATTTTCTGTATGTACCCAGCAACTGATGGGGAAAAGAACATACTTTTATTCACTACTTTGCTCAGAAGTAACCCTTCCTGGATTTCTTTGCATTCATTGCTGGGACAGAATTCCAGGCTGAGTAGTCGCTCCCCAGGAATAGCTCTATGCCAAGGAAAGAGGAGCCTGCTCTTCCATACCCATCCACTAAGGAACTAGTTGGCAAAGTGCAGGAACACATGTGGAAACATATTTTAGATTCCAATTGAGAGTACACTTGGTATGTCTATATTACAAGGTTGAGCCTCAACCTATCAACCAGGGAGTTCACGGTTTGATTCCTGGTCAGGGCACATGCCCAGGTTGCAGGCTGGATCTCCAGTAGGGGGTGCGCAGGAGGCAGCTGATCAATGATGCTTCCTTCTATTGCTTTCTCCCTCTCCCTTTCTCTCTGAAATCAATCAAAATAGATTAAAAAAAATCATGACTCAAACAGCAATGAAGTGTAAGACTTAACTACTACTACTAGAGAAGCATTATGGAAATACTTTGTCATTATACTCTAGGACTCTAAATGGCATAACCAGAAAAAAAGTAACACACATCAAAAATATTCTCAAACTAAATTTGATTAGAATCAATGGCTGGAAATTAAGTGAATAATAAAAAAATATGTCATTACAGATGTTTCTAATTCTAAGGGAGACAAGAGAGAGAAAGACTTATAAGACCTGATAAGTGTTTTGATTCCTATCACTTAGAAATGTAGGGTTCAAGATGAACTTCTCTGATGTAGGAAAATTAGTTTTTAGGCTTTAGTTGTATTTCACACTCAAAAGATAATCTCTCTGGTTCTAATTGTATCACTCTGGAGAATCATCTTTTCTTTAATATCTCTGTTTTCCTTACAGTATTTTGCTCTGTGTACAGTTCACATTCTTTTCAATACACTGTCCCTAGATAATCCCAAGCATTATTATAAGTTCAAGAATCATCTGTGTGCAAATTAATTCCAAATTCTTAAAATCTTCCAAGCTCATATTTCTAATAGTTTCCTGGAACCCTCCAAAAGATAAATTAGGAATACAACATCTATATATAAAGTAGGTTGGATAATTCTCTAGCTAAAATATATATATAGTATACACATGTCTAGATGAAGATATAGGTATTATCACACTAAAGCATTGAATTAATTTACTGAAACATTAAGAAATATATCTCACCCAATATCACATAAGGTGTAACAGATTTTAGTCTTGACATTATATACTAAATTTCAATTTTATATTTTAAAGAGTTCGCATGGAGTTACAGTCAATTTAGCATTGAAGTTACAGCCATCTTTATTCATGAGGCTCAGAGATGTAATTGTCGTAAAATATCTTGGAATTTTTCTTGAACAATATGGGTCCTGTTATGTTATATTTGTGCTTTTAGATGGGTCATCTTCTATCCTCACCAGTAATGTATGATCCTAGCATTCACAATCTTTGTGTGTGTGTGTGTGTGTGTGTGTGTGTGTGTGTGTATTGATTTTTCACAGAGAGGAAGGGAGAGGGATAGAAAGTCAGAAACGTCCATGAGAGAGAGACATCGATCAGCCGCCTCCTGCACGCCCCGTACTGGAGATGTGCCCGCAAGCAAGGTACATGCCCCCAACAGGAATCAAACCCGGGACCTTCCAGTCCGCAGGCCAACGCTCTATCTACTGAGCCAAACCGGTCTCGGCAACATTCACAATCTTTGAATTGATAAGAGCCACAGTATGGAGAAAGTTGATCAACAGAGTTTTGCTTCACTTGTCCTAGTAAACCTTCCACACCAGAAGTTCTTTATTAAAATAGGTGCAATCCGGATTCCTAGTCAATGTTACTAATGACAAAACTAAATGCAGTTAATATAAAAAGCCAACAGAATGGCTAGAGTTTAATAAGTTTTATGGAAAAATCAGTGCCTGACAAACTGGAAAGCCAACATGAAATAGGGAAATGATGCATTAACATTATTTTTGATGTGATAATTTTTAAAAATGTACTCAAAACTGTTAGGAATGGCCATTTATTTTTATGTATTTTTATTAAAATTATCGGGGTAACATTGTTAAGAAAATTATATAGGTAAGGGGTGTACAATTCTATAATAACCATATCTATACATATTGTATGTTCACCACCCCCAATCAAGTGTCCTTCCATCACCATTTATCCCCTTTTGACCCTTCTCCACCTATTCCCGCCCTGCTTTCCCTCTGGAAATCATGTTGTTGTTTATTCCTAAGGGTTTGTTTGCTTGTTTGTTGTTGCTGAACCCCTCCACATATTTTTCACCCAGTCCTGCAACCCTTTTCCATCCTGACAGTAATCAGTCTATTCTCTACCTATGAGTCTATTTCTATAGGAGTTTTTTGGTGGTAAACTATGCATTACATAAAATGTACTATTTTAAGCATTGTAAAGTGCACATTTTTGTGGCATTTTGTACCTTCACAATGTTGTGCAACCATCACCACTATCCATTTTCATAATTTTTCATCATCCCAATCTTAAACTCTATAGTCATTATACAATAGCACCCTATTCTCCCTCTCCCAGTCCCTATAACATCTACACTCCTTTCTGTCTTTATAACTTTGTTGATTGTAGTTAGATGTATAAGTGGAATCAATTCAAATGGGTGTATTTTTTAAAAACCTAGGTAAAGATTCCCAGATCACATCAAACCATGATAGTGAATACCTCCACTTGTATATTTCTAAAAACTAATAACCTGTTTCTACATGTGCAAGCTAACTCCTGTATCACTGTGAGAGGGTATTCACAGTCTGAACATTAAGACCATATTCAGTGAAGTCAGGTGATTTTGATAAGTCTTTTAGCCCAAGCATGGCAGAGATATCAATCAAACTACACCCAAAGCTCTGGGCCATATGCCTTTCTCTTACACTTTTTTGAGATTGAGATACCATTCACTTTCTAGAATAGCACTGTCCAATAGAAATATAAGGACAGTCACATATTAAATTGTAATATATATAGTTTCAGAGAGGAAGGAAGAAGGAGGAGGGAGAGAGAGACAGAAACATAAAACATAAATGATGAGAGAAAATCATGGGTCGATTGCTTCCTGCACACCCCACACTGGGGATCAAGCTTGCAACCCCTGCATGTTCCCTGATCAGGAATTGAATCACGACCTCTTGATTCATAGTTTGATGCTCAACAACTGAACCACACTGGCCAGGATCACATATTAAATTTAAATTGTTTTAGTAGCTATATTTTAAAAAGTGAGAAGAAACAGATAAAGCTAATTTAGTAATATACTTTATTTAAAGAAATATTGTCGCTTTAATATATAATCAATATAAATATTACAAATGAGATAGTGTGCATTATTTTCCATACCAAGTCTTTGAAATCCAGTGAGTATTTTATGTGTATTGCCCATTTCAATCTAGTTTGGGCACATTTCAAGTGCTCAATAGGTACATATTGCTAATGTCTACTGTTTGGACAGCACAATTCCAGACATTTGCCTAGTTATCTAACTAAATTAGTCATTCTATCAAAGAGGATTTATTAGATAGTTCCTCGGTTCTCACAACTGAATTTGTTGGAATGAGCCTAAGAGTCTTGGGAGCAGTCAAGTGCAAATCAAAGAATGAAGCTTCATTCAAAATGATGATAATGATTTGTATTTAAAATTATAAACTAAGGTCCACACGGTACTTGCAGTTTCCTCCTTGGTAAAATGCAAATGACAATGCCTATAAATTACAGTGCCTGCCACGTAGTTAGCCATCAAAGAGAAAGTAGCTATTTCCCCAACTATGAGATGGGGATGAGTTTTTGCAAGCCTAGAAGCAAGACAGTTCTAATACCTGAGCCAGGCAAGAAGGATGACTGGGGACAGGAAGGCTGTACCATTTCTAAGAGACAAGCAGTCTGTGGGATTTCACTGGTAGGGTGGATCCTAAGTACACTTGAAATCCATTACTGACAAAAGTAGCAAGAAATTAAAGCTAGCTCTTGCTAATGAACTATGTCAGATGATAGTGTAACACCAAAAAGTAAACCAGAAAAATTCACAGAAATCAAAAGGCATACAGGTCTGTATTTAGCTCAGTGGATAAAGTGTTGGCCTGCAGACAGACGGCTCCCATGTTCAATTCTGGTAAGGGCACATACCTGAGTTGCAGGCTTGATCCCCAGTAGGGGACGTGCCAGAGGCAGTCAGTCAATGGTTCTCTCTCATCACTGATGTTTCTATCTCTCTCCCTCTCCCTTCCTCACTGACATTAACAAAAATATATTTTAAAAAAGTACTGCTGACCAAGTGCTCTTTTTAATATGTAGCTCTCACACAGCTCCAAAACCAAAAGCATTGTTTTAGATTTTAAAAAATGTTACTAATTATTTCAAGCAGAGCTAATTTATAACCTGTATTGGTGGATTATAGTAGTTGACATTCTTAAGGGTATAATATTGTGATTTTGTTGTTGTTGTTGTTTTGTATTTTTTATTTTATTTTTTTAATTACAGTGCATATTTAGTATTATGTTGTACAACACAGTGGTTAGATAATCCTATACTTTACAGGTATTTCCCCCTGATATTTCCAGTACCCATCTGGCACTATACATAGTTATTATATTGTTGAACAAATGTCTTATGTTGTACTTTACATAACTATTTTTGTAACTGCCAACCTGTACTTTTTTTAAAAATTAAGGTATTACAATGTGTGGTTATTCCCTCATTGCTCCCCCCACCACCAATCCTATCCTCATTCTCACTCTCTGTTATCTGGATACATTAAGTGATGCTTATATGCATACATACAAGTCTCTTGGTTGATCTCTCCCCTTTACTCCCACCCTCCCCTTCCTTCCCTCTGAGGTTTGAGCATCTGATCAATGTTTCTCTGTCTCTGGATCTGTTTTAGTTCATCAGTTTATGTTCATTATAATCCACAAATGAATAAGATCATGTGATATTTATCTTTCTCCAAACTGTACTTCTTAAACCCTTTACCTTTTTCAGCAGATACCCCCAAACCACTTCCTTGGTTTTTATATTTAAAAAATTAGGTTGCCAAAACCAGTTTGGCTCAGTGGATAAAGCGTTGGCCTGCGGACTGAAAGGTCCCAGGTTCGATTCTGGTCAGGGGCATGTACCTTGGTTGCGGGCACATCCCCAGTTGGGGGCGTGCAGGAGGCAGCTGATTGATGTCTCTCTCTCATCGATGTTTCTGACTCTCTATCCCTCTCCCTTTCTCTCTGTAAAAAATCAATAAAATATATTTAAAAAATAAAAATAAAAAATTAGGTTGACATTAGTACAGGTGTCCCCCATATCCCCTTTTGCCAACCTCCACCCACACATACCTCCCCCTCCCTTGGACTTCACCACATCCTTGTCTGTATCCATGTCTATGCTGTCTTGACCCAGGTCCACTTGTGGCCCTGGCTGGAGGCCACTGAATTCCCCTTCTTGAGTAGCCAATCAATGCACCCCAACTACTTCCTTATTCGGGCTCTCACACTCAGGTGCCACTATGCACCAGCTCTAACTGCCCTGGAAGCTAGGTGCCAGGTACTAAGTACATCTTGCATGGCTTTGAGGCTGTGACATTATTCAAACTTAGCAGATCCACAGAGAGCCCTCAAAACCTAACTAACACCACTCCACGCATCATCCATGAGTTGTTCCCTACAGTTTCAGCTTGCTGTTACCTGTCCAAGGGTACTGCCCCGTGTGTCCCTGCCTGACAGCCATCTCGCAGTTAGATCTGTGTGTAACAAAGAGTTCTGCCTTTCATCTATCCTAGTGTCAGGATACCGTGTCCCCAATCAAAAGAATCTTTACATCTTAAAACTGAGGCCCTAGTCCATTTTGTATTTTGTCCTAAGACACTTGCTGCGTGGCAAATTATGTCTTTTTTTTGTCTTGTAATATTCAGTGGGGCTTCATCTAGAGGAAATGCCGTTCAGCATGTGTTGAGGTTATGTTGCTCTATGAGTTTTGCTTTATCTGTTTCCAGTCAATACCAGCCTGACATCATTAGTATGGTTTTATTTTTATTTTTTTACATAAGGGTTTCAGGTGACACAGTTGGTATACATTCAAACTCCCAACCCCCTAGTCTATAGATTAATAGGATCCATTTTGGTTTGTTTCAATAAACGGAGAGCTCATACCTGGACATGCAATCTGGTTTGTCTACTTCCTGTGCCAGAGATGACATTTTGTTTTCCTTTTCACTTTCACATTGGCCCGTTTAGAATACCAGGTTTTTATGGGAACTTCATTTCCAAATCCCCAGCCTTGGAGGTCCTAGTCTCATCTCCCCATATAATGAATGAAAACCAAGCCCTTGGTGGCTGATAATATCAATCCCAGCACTCCTCTGTGCCACTCACATGCTGCCTGCTCCTGATGGCCTCAGAGTCAAGTTTTCCGACTACTCCAGTGTTTAGTTCCTTTTTTTTCCTTTTGGCTCCTGAGAGGTTTTTGAAAACCTCCTTGAAATCTAGATAATCATCTACTCTAATACATTATATTCAGTGTTTTTTAGGTGTTTAAACAGGAAAGCAGGATATCTAATAAACTACATTTCCAGAAATGGATATCCATTGTTTTTTTTCAATTTAAAGGTTCAACAATAGTGGGCAATGAAAAAAGTAGATTATTTTTAAGTGCAATTTATAAAATCTAGAATATCAGGTACTTAGCAGGCACTTGAAAAGTTCTGATGGGTAAATAAATTGAGGTCATCTGGACTAGATGAGTCATCTTGACTTAATCATGCTAAGCAAAGTAAGAAGTCAAGAACCAAACACTTCTCTGTGGGATGTACCAGTGAAAGCAACAAGGAAACAAATAAAGAAAAACTCATAATACAGACAACAGCATGGCAGTTACCAAAGGGAAGATGATATGGGGTTAATAAAGGATATAGGGGATCAAATATATGGTCACAGAAGAAGATTTGTCTTTGGGTGGTGGGCACACAATGCAATATACAGATGAGGTATCATCGATTTGTACACTTGAAGCCTATATAATTTTACTCCCAATGTCACCCCAATAAATATAATTAAAAAGGACTTAGGACACATTTGGGCACATAGTAAGTTATAAATATTAACAATTCTGATTATTAATACTTATTATTGCTATAGTGATGGAAATCATCTAAATGAATAATACATTGTTTCCCCAGGGTCAGAAATGGTACATCTCAAATTGCTATTGATATATTCTAAAATATATATACATTTTCTGCTTAAGAGTAAACACATCACACTTTTTATTAAAAGTTATAATTCTTTGACATTAAATGTTTGCTTGATTTAAATATTTGGACAAATCATTAAATATATTGAGAGATCAAACAATAAATTAAGGTACTTAGTGTCAGGAGAGTTATCATTAGAAATTACTCCTAAGAGAGGTCTGTTGCTCTAGGGACTGAACTCCAAATCTAGATTAAATGGCCGAATTGATTAAACTCAGTTTCACTTTATTGATCAGTTTAATAGCTATTTATTCAAAAATCTAAATTAATCCAAATAATATTTGAGTAGCAGAATATGGTAGATGTTTACTTTTATAAAGAACTAAGAGTAAAGAATGCTCCTTTTTATCAAAAATAATATATGTGAAGATCATTGTGGGCACTAATTCTAGCACATTACTAAAGACACAGTCAAGTGTGGAAAAATATGAGCCTATTATCATTCTCATTGATTCTTTTTAAGTAACAGTCAATGAAGCACACTTGATTCTCTGAAATAAGTTAACAAAAATAGTTTTTAAATGGGGAGATAAAAGGTACCATTTTTTAAAGAAATAGAAAAAATTGAAAGTAATCATTCCACCCCCAGGCTAGGCCACAAACACACCACTTAATTACATCAGTGCCGAAAGAAGTAAAGGTCTCATGTGTTAAATGTGTTTGAGTTGAACTTAAAAGATAAATCTTTCATAGTGGTCAGTTGAGCTAATATGAAAAGTACAATGCCTGCTATTAATTATCCCATGGAGTAAATCATAAATTGAAGTTCAGGAAATTAAATTTTATGCCTCAATTTGTCACCATGATGCTTTGTGGCCTTGATAAAGCCACTTAACCTTTCTTTGTCTCAGCTTTTTCATATATAAAAAGACAAAGAAGATGTACCTTTTGAGAGCATAAATTCTGTCTATGTTTGATTGCTAAGTACTTTAATTATATTGCTACATTGAACTCTGTTAAAGATGTTGGGCCAAATATAAAAATACTACTAAAACCATCACATCCTTGTAGCAGCCATCTCATTCATTTTGCTGTTTTTCAAGTCAGTTTTCCTTTCCCCACTGTATTGCTGACTGTTACATTTCATTGGGAATCTTATTTTTCCTGCTATAGTATTTTCATAATCCATTTTCTTACCATTCTCTCTAGCCCTAGAAATTAAATGGCTTTTTAACTGGTTTGACTCATATCCAAATTTTTTGATGAAAATAAGATTGTTACTTTGTTTTGAATATTTCTATTTAAAATTATAAAAAAATGTTTTGGCTAGGAGGAAAATAACTATTAAACATACAATTTAATCAACATTTCCGGGAAAAATCTATATATTGTACATTTTTCTTATACCTAACAAATCAAAAAATATATACCATAACGAATATTTGTAGTTTTTGTCTAAATATTTATTATTGTAAGAAAAGTCAAGCTGTTTTTTTTAATTTATTTTGGAATTACTAGGTCTCTTTTGGACCACTACTGGACATGACATTTTCCCTTTACCCACATTCTAACAAATTATTTGGCAGAGGTTTAGGACCTGATATATGGTGTTTAGAAGGAATCTATAAGATTAAGTCTATAGATTAGAAAACTCGAGGCCTGGTACACAGGTTCGTGCACATTGAAAGGAAATTAATTAGAAGGTGGCTGGCAGGGTAGGATGGGACTGAGCAAGATGGGCTGGACACACCGTGGAGCCAACCTCTTGCGGTCCCTCCTCAGCTGGGCTGGCCACACCTGGGTCGGCGCCAGGGTTAGAAGGTCATCAGCAGGTGGGGGGGGGGTCCCTTGGCCTGATCGGTGGGGATCGAGCTGAAACTGGCAGTCTAACATCCCATGAAGGGTGCAGAGTGTGCGAAGGCACTCTGCAAGGTTGCTGTCACTCAGTAGCTCCTAAATTGAGTGTCTGCCCCCTGGTGGTCAGCGCACATCATACCTACTGGCTGGGTGCATGGGTGGGTTCCTTCAGCCTGGCCAACCATAGGGGCCAATTGAGGCCATGGAAGGTTGGATGGGGGGAGAGGACGGGTGGCGGGAGGTTGGCTGACAAGGGGTGGGAGGAATGGGCCATGGTAGGTTGGCCACCCCAATCAGGGGGAGGGGCCATGAGAGGTTGGCTGTGGAAATGCACTGACCACCAGGGGACATCTCCTATAATGAGTGCCTGCCCCTTGTGGTCAGTGCATGACATAGCAACTGGTCAATGGGTCATACGGTTGCTTAGGCTTTTCTATATATAGATAAGAAAACTCTAAATTAAAAACCTAAATCTCTGCTCTGTGAAAGTTACTATTAAGAACATTAAAAGAAAAGCTATAGACTGCAATAAAATATTTATAAAACATATATCTGATAAAGAAATTGTATCAGAAATATACACAGAATTCTTATAACTGAATGATAAGAAAAAACACACACATCCCAATTAAAAAGTGGGTGACACATCTGAACATACTAGTACACTACACCAAAGAAGATATACATGAGGCAAATAAGGATATAAAATATTATCAAAATAATTTGTTATTAGGGAATTGGCATTTGAAACAACGAGATACTGCTACAGACCCATTGGAATGGTAAATCCAAACAAGAGTTCAAATTGCTAAAAGATGCAGAAAAAGTGTAATTCTTCATTCATCACTGATGAAAATACAGTATGGTGCAGCTACTTCACAAGACAATTTGGCAGATTTGTACCAAACTAAATATAATCTTACCATGCACTCTAGGAATTACATTTGTAGGAAGTTACTCAACTGATTTGAAAACTTATGCACACACAAAACCTGCTTGAGAATGTAACAGTAACTTTTTTCATAATCTACCCAAATGGAAAGGACCCAAGACACATCATTCAATAGACTAATATAGAGAAACACATCTCTATATTACAGGCATACAATCTAATATTATTTGGTGATAAATGAAATGAGATATCATAGATGAACTCTGAAGACAACTAAGAGAAATAAGTAAGACACAAGGGAACAAATATTTTATAATTTCACTCATATGAGTTATCTAGAATACTCAAATTCATAGTTACAGACGTATAGATTGTTTATTTTCAAGGTTGGTATGATAAAGTAATTTGGAGTTACTATTTAATGGGTACAGATTCAGTATGGAAAGGTTTAAAAGTTCTAGAGATAGATGGTGGTGATAGTGGCACAAAAATGTAAATGTACTTATTGCCACTGAAATGTACACATATTCTACCATAAAAACAAAAGAGGATTCTTTGAGCCCATGATCTAGGCATTGCAATGGCTCCCTTCAGGACGGAGACACTAGGTTTATAGTCTACTCCAACCACGAACCTTTGTTTTTCTTGTGTTTCCATAGAAATGCTTTTTATTAAATACATGATTGCTCACACCATATTGGCTTAAAGTTGGGAGCTCACTTGTAGCATAACTTCCTGAATTAACCTGTTCTCAGGATTAAGACTGGTTCATTGAGATGCTGAAGCACTCAAGCAATTAATCTTCTGAACTGTGAAACTTCTTGGAGAAGTTCCAAAGGTAGATATAGGTTAGTAGAGCATGCCTCCTCAAAATATGAATTTTTGATATAAGGGCTAGTTTGAGCTGATTATTTTGAAAAACTGCAAATATAGAAGAAACTGGGGAAACAGAGGCATTGTTGTTTTATAGGGAAATTTACATTTATAAGGAAATCTCTTATTTGTAAAAGTTTTCCCATCTTTATGAACTTATTCTCTCTCTGTACCAGGAAGAGGAGGTGACTAAATTTGAAGAAGCTCCCATAACTACATCCTAATATTTCTTTTGTCTTAAGTGGAAGATGGTATTTAAGGTGGCGGCTTGGGCAACCTCAAAGAGGTACTCAGTTTTCCTGGGTCTGTTACATGTATATATGAGGTATACATGTCAAAAAACTTTCATTTGTTTTTCTCTTATTAATCTGTCCTATTACAGGGGGTCTCAGCCAAGAACTCAGAGGATAGAATTCTTAATGTATACAATTTTTAAAGGCATTGTTTAGGAGGATGGAACATCCCAGAAATGTGATAGAACAATATAAATATATTACAAATATATGAGACTAACTCACTTAAAGGAATGGAGGGAAAAGATGCTAACCTAAATAACATTGGAAATGAGTGGAGTTTGTAAGACAAAAGGCAAAAGAAACGATATATAAGCACTATTCTGTAGTTAATAAAGTTGTTTATCACAAGAGTACAGGTTAACAATTCGGATTACATTATACATTTTCATTGAAATTGAATAATTAAGTAAATTATTAACAGGTGATAGGAACTGGGTTTTTCACTATTGGACAGAAAAAGGCTAGATGTTCTCAATGGTAATGGATTAGATTTGGAGAAATAAGTCTGAACCATGTTTAGTTTACTATAGAAACCCATGTTTACATATATACCTACTTATAGATATATGCATACACTTGGATTAGTATACACATATTTCTTTGTTCTTTTAACCGAGAAGTCTTATTTTTAAAATATATTTTACTTATTTTTTTACAGAGGAGAAGGGAGAGCGATAGAGAGTTAAAAACATTGATGAGAGAGAAACATTGATCAGCTGCCTCTTGCACACCCCTACTGGGGACATGCCCACAATCAAGGTACATGCCCTTGACTGGAATCGAACCTGTGAACTTTCAATCTGCAGGCTGAGGCTCTATCCACTGAGCCAACCCAGTTAGGGCTAACTGAGAAGTTTTAGAAGCAACTGTACCCCAGCAGCAATGAGTACTCCCGATATCCAGGTCTTAGATTCCAGTACTCTTCTCCAACTAAACAACAACAATGACAAAAATGAGGGCTCTTTGCAAGACAAAAACCTATTCTAGGACAGGAGTAGGAAAAACAAAAGATAATCCTGTAGCATATTGTATGGCCCCAAAATAAGTTTGTGCATAGATGCACGCACGCGCGCGCACACACACACACACACACACACTGAGCAATAAAATAAATAAGGTGATATTGGATTATACACCAAAGTATGGAATATCTATGAGTCCATACTGATATGAATAAATTATTGAATAACTACATAAAGATGGGAAAACAGATATATGTACCATGAAGAAAGATTCCAAATCATGCATGCAGATACTTACGCAGATAGTGTACCCATAAGCTTTTAATAAGAATCTCCTATAAAAGCTCAAAATATTGCCTATGCATTATCCAGATACTTTATCCAGAAATGTCCTTTCCCCTTTACATATAGGATTCTTATTTTTTCATTTTAAAGAAACATTCTAACACACTTCAAAATATATGTTTATTATCAGCTGTGGCAGATTCATTAAAACTAAATTATATCATGATTTGCATTTATTTATATTAAAAACAATATGATCATGATGTGAAGAAAACCAAGATACAAAACAGTGATTAATTATCATCAAGATAAATGCCCATCTTTGATGCTTTACTGAGAGATACAATTTGTGCTCTAAGAATTGTTCTTTAATTTTGGCACAGGAAAAATAAATGTGTTTGTTATAGTGTCACACCATTAATAGCAATCTTACACATAAATATATATTGTCAATAGACTTGTTAATAGATTAAAATGCATTTGAATGGTACGATTTTAATTCCAGGCCATGAAGCTCTCCCACTCACCCAAAATTTCATATGTAGACAAATTTTGCTTTGTTACTTATTTGTCCAAATCAATGTCAGAGATAAAGCTATTTAAGGTAAAGGTATTCACAATAATCAGTTGAAGGAAAACCTTCATTAAAACTGTCACTAACTTCCTCTTGGATATCAATAAATAATTATTCATCTTTCTTATATAAACAGGAGATTAATTTGGTAGAAATTAAGTTAGAAAACTATAGTAGTCTGGGTAGTATCTAGGGAAAAAAACAATTGTATTATTGGTTATACAAAATAACTTCATTTAAGTTGTCTTAATATTTGGGACCCAATTTTTAGTCTCCAGAAGATTGTCTTTTTAATCTCCTTTTACTCAATAGTGGTTTAGTAACCTAGAATTTCTAGAAAAGGGAAATAAGTGTTTACCAAGAATTATACTCTCCAAAGAATAAAAATTAAAAGTGTATTATATTTATTTTCACAACATATGATTTTGCATTAGATTTTTAAATTGCTTTGTCTCAATACCTGTTCCTTGGAAAAGCTACATCAGTATAGATTGATAAAAAAATGGTAAGTCGAAATCTATTATAAAGAGAACCCGAGTACAGTCAGTTATATTTTTTCACTATTTCATTAAACAGATAGGGAGGTTAAGTGATTAGCTCTTAATTTTAATTTTATATACAGAGACATATTACACACAGCAGAACTAAAATCCAAACTAGAGTAAATTATACACATGCATACCAGAGGTAAATAATGAAAGACTGAAAGTGTGTTTATTATTCAAGTGTAACATATTGCCAGTATCATTTACTTACTGGGTCTAATATTTATCCAAGGCATTTACAAAGAGTACCTTATTTATTTAACTAAAATTTATTTCAATTAGGATCATTACTATCCACCAAATAAATTTCATGAAACCAATTTTAGTTTAAAAGTCAAAATATACCATAAGTCAAGATTTCAAAGAAAATATGATTACTATAAGATGAAGGAGACTACTACAAAGTACTTTTCATATGCAGGGAAACTATCTTATGTGAGTCAACACGCAAATAAAATTCTCTTTGAAGTATTTGATATCCTTTCTATACTTTTAATATGTTTCATAAACACGATTGTGTAAAAAAAAATCACCAAGAAGAATCTTTCTCAATAAGAGGAGAATAATGTCTTTAACTTCCTAATATTGTTTTCTATCCCTTTTTTTCCCTTGGAAGCACTTTTAGAGAAGTACACTATAAAGTAAAAATATGAACATAATATTTCACATGATATAAAAATGACAAAAATGATGCACATTTGGATATTATTCTGTATTTTTCCAACTGATTCCATACATATTACCATACTTCATCTGATCCTTGCAAAAATCCTGTGAGGTAAATAAGGCAAATTTTGTCATCACCATTTTATATATGAGGAAACTGTTATTATGAATATTGTAGTGATTCAAACAAGGTCATGAGACTAGTGAGTTGTAGATTTATTGATTATAGACAGTGCTGTGATTCTTGTTCTCATAACCTTCTACCTTAGCAGTCAAATATAGAATAACTCCATGCACTGCACCTCACACAATTATTCACCTACTGTACCTGAAATTATGTTATTTTCAAGTTCATGAGAAAAAATGTTAGATTTATAGAGTGATAAATAAATAAAAGTAAAATTTCTAATTTGAAGCAAGACAGGAAGGCAAAGATGGATTTCATATATTCTATTGTAACACTCTAGAAAATTTTCTGAAAATGATACCATTACAAAATATAAGCATAACTTTCTGATATCATAAATACATTATTTTAAGTACTTTCAAAAGCTAACATTTCTAGGATTCGGAAAACATATTTTCTTTAACCTCTGAAGTAAATTGAAATGCAAGATGATTTAAAAGAAGGAGTAAATTTTACCTGTAAGAATCAGTTTAGCATTTGGTTAAGTTCTTCTTTCATTGCATAGATTTACAAAAATCAAAATGTGACACAAAAACAAAAATTCAAATGGTAGTTTCATTACTTGAAAATGAAATATTGAAGACTGTGCTTACCTGTAACAGTTAGCTCAGTGGTTCTTCTCACGACAAAGCCTCCATATTTTAATTCACATGTGTAGTTTCCAATGTCATCTTCTCTGACTTCTCTTATAAGCAGAGTATCTCTTTTGAATACAATACTTGGCCTCCATGCTTTTGTCCTACATTCCTGCATAAAAACATTTTTGTAGTACATATAGTATTTGTATATTTTTATAAACACTATATATATTACTTACCCTATATAATAAAATCCTAATATGCAAACTGACCAAATGGTTGAATGATGGGTTGCTATGATGCACACTGACCACCAGGGGGCAGACGCTCAATGCAGGAGCTACCCCCTGGTGGTCAGTGCACTCCCAAAGGGGGAGTGCAGCTCAGCCAGAAGCCGGGCTCATGGCTGGCATGCGCAATGGTGGTGGGAGCCTCTCTCGCCTCCATTGAAGCACTAAGGACACCTCAGGGGATATCCCACTAGTGGACATCTCCCGAGGGATCCGGAACTGTGAGAGGACACAGGCCAGGGTGAGGGACCCACCCCCATTACACAATTATTGTGCATTGGGGCTCTATACTATCTCTCTATATAAAAATACTATCTCCATATGTAAAAATCCAGTGACCAGAATGATGTAATGACCAGAACGAATGGCCACTATGACATCCACTGCGGCCAGTGAACCAGCCCAATCTGGGGATAAGGCCAGCCAGCCAACCTCCCACAGCCCCTCCCCCTGGCCAGCCCCGCCCATGATCACTCCACCTATCCCAATATGGGGTGAGGCTGGCTGACCAACCTCCCACAGCTCCTCCCCTACTCGGTCCTCCCAGATGGGTCCCCCAACCCAATCAGGAGCAGGGCCAGCTGGCCAACTGCCTGTGGCACCTGCCTCTGGTTGGTCCCACCCCCAATGGGCCCCACCACCCCAATCATCCTGAAGCTCCTACCTCTGGCTGGCCCTGCCCCCGATCATCCCCCTAACCCAATAGGGGACAGGGCTGACCGGCCAAACTCTTACAGCCCTTCCCCCAGGCCAGCACAACCCCCAATGTGCCCCTACCACCCCAATTGGCCTGTGGCCTCTCCCCCAAGCCAGCTCCACCCCTGATGCCCTCCCACACCAATTGGGGGTGGGGCTGGCTGACCAACCTCCCAGGGCCCCTCCCCCAACCACTGACCCCCGATCAGCCCACTACACCAATCAGGGGAGGGACCCGCTGGCCAATTGCCCATTGCCCCTCCCCCCAGCCAGCTGGACCTGATTGGCCCCTATTGGGGTAGACCAGCCGGCCAACCCCCCACCATCTCTTCCTCTCAACAGGCCCAGCCCCAATCTGCCCCTATTGGGGCTGGGCTGGATGGACCCCACCTGTGCATGAATTTGTGCACTGGGCCTCTAGTATATTACTGTATACTACTTATATAGTATTCATATATGCTATATTATAGAGTATACTATATTTTACTTATGTAGTATTTATATTTATATTGTTACTTCTATAGTATTTATATTTATATATCAAGTAAAGATAAAGTATTTAAAATAACTAAATGAAAAGTTTCCCAAATTATATTTTAAGAGGGTTAAATAGTTTGGAATTAATTCTAAACATTTTCATATATTTTCCACATCTCTGGAAAATTAGGTACCTTAATATTTTTAAAAAGGTATTTTTAGTAAGAGTGTCTTTATTAATTTCTAATATTAGTGTCTCTAAATCAGATATGTATTAATATATTAGATATAAAAAGAAACATTTGTTAAGTTTACTTTTTACAACATTTTTATTTTAGTTTTTATTTTTTTGTTAATCCTCACCCAAGGCTATTTTTCCATTGATTTTTAGAAAGAGTGGAAGGAAGAGTGAAAGACAGAGAAATAGCAATGTGAGAGAAACACATCAACTGGTTGCCTCCTGAACACGCCAGGGCCCGGGTTGGGGAGGAGCCTACAACTGAGATACATGCCCTTGACCGGAATTGAACCCTGCACCCTTCAGTCCATGCGCCAACACTCTATCCACCGAGCCAAACCAGCTAGGACCTGACATCAAACCTGCTAAGATCTGACATCATCTAATACTTTCAATTTGACGATTGAGAAATAACCACCTTGATACTGGTAACATAAAATACAAAGTAATAAGTTTAGTGAAAAGTAATTCTATAGGTGAAAATGCTTCTGTTTCAATATGTTAAATACTAGAAGCCCAGCGTGCAAAACTGCACAGCCTCGCACACCCACAAGGCCTTGCCACTCTCACAGCCCTGCCAGTGTCCACACACTCAGCCTCCTGGTGACCAGTCTTTGGTTGTTTGGCCGTGACAGCATTATGACCATGGGTTTTTATGACAGAGATTTTAATGTTTATTTTAGAGATAGTTGAATGTCTTCACAGCATGTACACTCAATAATCCATGAAAGAAATAGAAAATATTTATATTAAATGTTTTTATAGTTCAATAAATATCTGTCTTTATTGTTGATAGGTCTACCAAATTATGGTCTCTGAATTAAGCTTTGGATTGCAATGCTGTTGGCTCAGAAGATTTCTGTTTATGCCAAAACAGAAGTCTATTTCCTCTAGCCAGATTGCAAATCAATGAAATGAGGATAAAATAGATTTAAACCATTTGACACTATTCAGAGGTAATGTTATTTCTAAAAAAAAAAAAAAATGTATTGCCAAATCAAATTTCTGTGAACTGATTATGTGGCTCAATGCCTTTATATAATTGGGAGCCCATTACCCAGTTATTTCAGTCCAAAATATACCTTTTACATTCTAATATTAGTTGTGCAAACTTGAAAATTACATACATTGTGCACTGAATGTATGGGGCATATATTCCCCTGGTTATGGGATTTTACATATACTGGATCTCTACCCATTACTCCACTAATTATGGTCTTTATAGCTTAAAGTCACAATGAGTGGGATGATAGTGGAAACATGACTAAAGAACCAATGTCAGGCCAGCCATTAAAACAATTGAGTGTTTGAGTATGTGTGCATGTGCGTAGTTTCTAAGATTTTGGCAAATTTTGAGATACTGCTGGCATAAAGTGCGAAGAGGGGCATGCTTCTTTAGATTAGCTTAGTAGCAAAAAAAATAAATTGAATATCTAGAACCTGAATGTACACATATAAGTGCTAATAAAAATATTTGTTCTTGGAGACCTTGGGTCAAACTCCTCAGATACCTCTCCCCTCAAAGCAATCATCAGAACTTGCTCAGAATATGCCTGTGGAAAGGCAAACCCCAGAGAATAAGGATGAGAAATATCCATACAACTTAAAAAAGGGAAAAAATAAAACTCATCTGCACAGGAACAGAAATCAGTAGGGCCAATATTTGAGGGCTGTTTAACATCGTCTAAGATAGAAATTCAAGGGGAAAGTAAAAAAATATATATTTTTTTGCAGTTCCTTTGCCATTCTGATCCTCCATTGTTTATCATTCAGAATTAAAATTAAGTCCAAGCTGGTTTGGCTCAGTGGATAGAGCATCTGCCTGTAGACTAAAGAGTCCCAGGTTCGATTCCAGTCAAGGGCACATGTCCAGGTTGTGGGCTTGATCCCCAGTAAGGGGCATGAAGGAGGCAGCCAGTCAATGATTCTTTTTCATTATTGACGTTTCTATCTCACTCTCCATTCTTCTCTGAAATAAATAAAAATACTTTTTAAAGAAGAATTAAAATTAAATCTTACTCCGAAAGGGACATTGCTAATTTTGGCAAACGTCTTCAAAAATTGTTTTATATTTGTTTCTTGTTTCATTTCTAACAAGTTTTGAATTCCTGATTAGTCCAAAATGGGGTCTCATGTTCTGTACATTTGCATTAGTGGATCCAGTTACTAAGAGGTCCAGCTTCCTAAAGTTCTAATAAAGTGAGTTGGATAAAGCAAATTTTACATTAGGAATCTTTAAATCATGGATAAAATATTCCAGACAAATGTTCATAGCATCTCTGTTATATAGTCTTTAAGATATTCAATAACATAAATATATTTTATGATATAGAAATGAACTGAAGAGTATGTTCAAATCTTGAAATTCAGTGATAGAAAGGGCAGGGTTGATTTATTCTGTATAAGCCTGAAGTTTCTTTTTCTTTTTGAAAAAAAACTTAATCTAACATTATTTTTATAATATAAATTTTCATGAGATGTTATTTAAAATGCATGTGCTTATATAGAAAAAGGATTAGAATATGCACCAAAATACTTGCATTAAATAGAACTTTTCAATAAGACTAGTGTATCATTTTATCACAGTAGCAAATCAATCTGTCCTTATTTAGGGACATTTTGGACTGCGTACTTGAAGAGTTTGAAAATGAATTTTAGTTTTAGTTCCTGAAATTATCAATGCAGGTTATAACAAACTTGAAGGCATTGTAGCTATAAACTAGATATAAATATAAACGCAGCAGCTTCTTATAATGGACTATCAATACAAATATTAATTAGCATTTATCAAAGTCACTGGTTTGAATACTTACAATGGATAGCACAACTTGTAGCATTTTAGGAAGGCAAAGTTGAACTGTAATATGCCCATTAAATTATTTTATCCAACTTTTTCAAGAGTAAAATACACATTAGTTATGTATAAGCAAAATGATTATTCGCATAGTCCATACCTTATACCATAGGATTTCAGGTTCTCTGGTTGGTAGTAAAAAATCTTCTATGTCACGGCATGAAATTTCCTTGCTTTTGCTAAGTTCTGCTTTATCAAAGTACTTCATCTTGGAATTATAGCAGAGTCCAGTGTCATTTTCACCCACGGTAAGGGAGATGGATACTTTCATACAATAGGTGGAGTTCCTATAAGGAAGCAGAATAAATATGGTAGCCTGAGTCTGGTGTTAAAAGCAGACAAACCTATGGAAAGCAGGCAAGCCCCTGCGAATCAGAATGATAAATACTCAGACAACTTCAAAAAGGGAATAAATAAAATTCATCTGCACGGGAACAAACATGGAGGGGGTAATATTTGAGGTCTGTTTAACATTGTCCAAGAAATTGAAGGGAAAAGTAGAAAAATATTTCCCCAGTTCCTTTGCTGTTCTGATCCTCCATTGTTTTTATCAATAATTAATATTAAGTGTGCCACAGAGAGGGCCATTGCTAATTTTGGCAAATTCTTGAACAATTGTTCAAGATTTGTTTCTTGTTTCATTTCTGACAAGTTTCAAATTCCTAATTAGTCCATCAAGGGGGCTCAGTCACATGCTGCCAAGGAAGGATATCTATAAGGGGAAGAGAGGAGGAAGGGGGGGAGTAAGAATGAGGAGAGAGAGGGGGGGGAGGGAGGGAAAGACTCCATTGATTAATTGATGTTATGGCAATGGCATTGTGGCTTATTTCACAGGGCTCTGTGTCACCTAACTAAATGCTTGGAGCTATTTGTATAGTTTTCCTTTGCTAGAATTTTTTTTTTTAATTATAAACAGGCTTGGTTTTTTTTTTTTTAAATGTTCAACAGAGATTTTTTTTTTTATCTAGAGAAAGAAAAGGTATAAAGAAAAATTTAGGTCAGTAAAATGTGAAGCCTACACTTATGCTAAAATTGGCAAACTCAACAGAGGAGAAAAATATTGACCTACTAAACATAATGGAAGAACAGGAAAGGGGCTGTTCAATCCTTATAGTACTGGCTGTCTTGATAAGAAGATAGGTTATTGTCTAGCCATTATGTCTCAGTGGTTGAGTGTCAACCCATGAACCAGGTCAGGCACATGCCAGGTTAGCAGGCTTGACCCGGTACGGGGCATATAAGAGGAAGCTGATTGAGGATTCTGTCTCACCAGTGATATTTATATCTTTCTCTCCCTTCCTCTTCCTAAAATCAATGTAAAACACATATTAAATAGAAGACAATAGGTTATCAATGAGTCTGGGCAGAAAACAGTATCGGATAAAAGCATTGCAAAGTCAATGTCTTTCCAGACCCACATCCATTTGGGTTTGAACCTGTAGTCCAGTCATTAGACAGGAGAAACATTCCACTGTATTATATAAGGACAAACCCATCCTGATATAGATTCCATTTCAAAAATCAGTGTCTCATTTTACTCGCTGTTGACTCCCCAAAATAGGTTTATAACTTAGAATACATGACAAGAGAAATCATGTTTGCAGATCTCATTGAAAGAATTGAGACCAAAGGCAGTTTTCTAATAAACTGTATCATTTCTGTTTGCTACTTATGTCGCTGGACATTCAATGAACACTGCTAATGTGGCAGGAATGGTGGCAGGCAGTGTGAATAAAGAAAGCATTAAACACCAGATTCAAAATTTTGTAGAGAAATGCTCATTTGCTAAGTGCCCACTGACTTGTTTGTGTATTCAACCACGAAATTCCTGCATTTGCACCCTGCCTGGCATGGCTCAGTGGTTGAGCATCAACCTATGAACCAGGAGGTCACAGTTCAGTTCCCGGTCTAGGCATATGCCCCCGTTGTGGGCTTGATCCCCAGTGTGAGGTGTGCAGGAGGCAGCCCATCAGTGATTCTCTATCATCATTAATGTTTCTATCTCTCACTCTCCCTTCTTCTCTGAAATCAATAAAAACACCTTCTTAAAAAATCCTGAATTTGCATTTCATTGCTTACTATCTCCGCAACTTTGAGAAACTTATTCAACCTCTGTGAACCTCTCAGCCATATTTTAGGGACAACTAAATGTGATACTAATTAAAATCTGCTTGTCCTGTCATAGTAGCTCAGAAATGCTTATTCCTCTCTGCTCTGCTCAGATACTCATGAACCACAGCCTCAAAATCCTTCTCCTTATTCAGCTAAATGCTTTGAAGTTTAAGCAGCAACTTGATTTAGATTCTTATTTTTTAAATGCTAAAATGATATGATGGGAATGGCCAAGACATAGCTAGTTGTGGCATAATAAAAATAAATTTGGTCTTTGTCCAGGTCCCTGGTACAGATCTCCCAAAACTCTTAACATTTCCTAAGTGACAAGAGTATTAATCATAAGGAGTCCCTTTTAATCACATGAGTTTATGCTAATAGGCTCACTTAAGGCAGAGCCCCCCCCGCCCCTGAATAGCCTCAGCATGAGCCTGATCACCTAATGACCAAGTGACCAGAGGGTTGAAACTTTTAGCTCTACCCACTGAACTTTATGGAAGACAGCAGGTACTAGGGATTACACTCTCAAGAAAAATTTCCCCAAACTATTTTTATTAATCATTTTTATTGATTTCAGAGAGGAAGGGAGAGAAAGAGAGAGGGGACATACAAACATCAATGATGAGAGAGAATCATTGATCAACTGCCTCCTGCACTCCCCACACTGGGAATCAAGCCTGCAACTCAGGCATATGCCCTGACCGGGAATTGAACAGTGACCTCCTGGTTCATGGGGTGATGCTCAACCACTGAGCCAAGCTGGACTGGCTCCAAAACATCTTGAACAAAATGACTTGCTGAGCTTCAGGATTCATGTACACATTGAGGTGTTGGGAGGGAGATACACCCAGAGAGGGCATGGCATGGAAGCCCTGTGTCTTTACCCTCATACCTTACCCTACACATCTCTTCCATATGGCTGTTCATTTGTAACCTTGATCAATCAACACATAGTAAGTAAACCATTTTCCTGAGTTCAGTGAGCTACATTTTAGCCAACGAATGTATCCTAAGAAGGGGTAACGGAAATCTCTGATTTGTAGCTGATCAGTCAGAATCATAGGTAACAACCTGAACTTGCAATTGGCATCTGATATTTTTTGGGGGGAGGGGAGCAAGTGTGTGGAAATGAGCCAGTAACTTGTGGGATCTGATGCTAACTCCAGGTTCATAGTGTCAGAACTGGATTGAACTGTGGGGGCATCCAGTTGGTGTTGCAGAATTGCTTAGTGTGGAATAAACACTCTCACTTGGGGTCATAAGTGTTGACAATAGAAGAGAAAAAAATACAAGTTTTCCTTTACAGTTAATTATTTAGCTTTATATTAGGAAGCAAATAAATTCTCCAGAAAATTACAATTTAGAATTACTGAATGTAGATTTTTTAAGCTTTGTATAAGCTTTCAGGAGAAGTAAAACACAAGCAAATAGTTGAAATTCAATGGAGTAAGCACTACAAAAGCTTATGTATTACCAGGGTAGTGTCAAAGAAATAAACAAGAAGATTTCATAAAATGTGACACCTGGTTTCTTTTTCAACATTTTTATTGTTGAAAGTGTTACATGTAACCCTCTTTTCCCCCCATTGGCCCCTTCTAGCCCACCCCACCTGCACCTCCTGCCCAGGGCGATACCTGGCTTTCTTCAAGGATGAGTAAGAATTTAGCAATTTTCAGAAAGGCTAGTTCAGAGATTAGTATGCACAAAGGCTTGAAGGCATGAAACAACCTGGCATGTTTGAGGAACTGCAAATCACTCAGTGTGGCTGGATTATAAAGCAGCTATAAAGGAACAATTAGAATTGAGATTGTATAGGTGCGTAAGAGCCAGACTAAAAGTCATGTAAGCCAGTGTAAAGAGTTTTGACTTTGTGTTGGATAGGATGAGATTTGTGTGTTGTTGGTTTTTTTTTTTTGTTGTTGTTGTTTGTTTGTTTTTCTGGTTGGAGTGAGAAAATTGGATTGGACTGGAAAGAGGACTAAGTGCAGTGAGACAAATTAGACATCAACTTCATTCATTCAGCAAAAAGATGGCAGCTCCAACAAAGGCATTGCCCGTTGAGTCAGAGAAGAGGAGGCATGTTAAAAATATATCTAAGATAGAGAATCAGTGCGGTAGTGAAGGAGCAAAGGAAAGAGAGACATACAAGAGGAAGCATTTCTCTCAGCTGAATATATGAAAGATATAGTCAATCTTTCCACCTGGAAAGGCTGAAAAAGAAACAGCTTTGAGAGAAAAGAAAGCATGTTAAATTTTAACTTGTACTTCCCACCTGACTGGGAAAAATCCTCTTTGGGTTTGCCAGCAATATTGTTCATGCATAATTTATTAATTTTAATCCAGTACAGACCATAGTATGCTCTGCCAAGGCTCATTTTAAGATTATTTTTCAGAAAAAAAATAATTATCTAAGTTAAGCTATTAACTACCTTGGGACATACTCCAAAGGTATCTTAAGGAAATATTCAGAATTTGGAAAAACAGTGATATTTGTAAAACATGTTAGAATTCATAAGGAATAGACTTTTTTTAAGACCTAAATCTGCGAATTCTAATTTTGAACCTTCTATGTTAATCTTTTAAATTCATGAGTCTTAAGTTGTGTGTTTTTTTTCCCTTCCTCATGCTACTGATTGCTGTTTTTTTTAAGTGGGTTTTGCCACACCTCCTTATATCTAACAACAGGCATTTTTTAATTAACCATGCAGAGTTAATAGCAAGAACTCACAAGCTCAACTGTAGAGGTTCAGATTCCAGCTCAATCTCTCATTACTTTTGAAATTAAGGAAAGTTATTTGAATCCACGTGTTTGTATACAAAGAAAATAAGACTGAAGACACCACAGGTAGTTTTGGGAAGCAAACGTGTTAAATGCATAAAGGGCTCAGAACAGTGCCAGTCTTCTGGTGAGCGCACGGTGTGTGTTAGATCTCATTATCAAGACTGTGTTCCTTTGTCCTGCAGTATGGATACACCGTGTTTGTTGACAAGGTAGGTTAGATGCACAGTAACACCAGAAGGATGTCTTCAGTTCATTGGTGTTTAATTAGTGTGAAGAATAAGAATCCAGAAAACTCCTTAGAGCTTTCATCTATGATATGTGATTGGGCTGGACAAGAATGAGTAAGGTTGATGGAAACTATGGGCTTCTAACCCCAGCCATCCTCCTGCTGTTCTATAAATGCAGCTGACCCCTAATTTTTGGACAGTGGCTCCAGACAAACACACTTATGTATTCTTCTTTCTCTTTGATTCCCAAGCCCGGTGAGATCTGATTTACAAATGTCTGATAATGTCGAATTCTGGACTCCCCAGCATAGCACTATTTTCAAATTACTGTTGATGTTTTAATACCTATTTGCTGTTTTTGTTCATCAGAAGGTGATGTTATAAACTAAAATGAAGCAGCGGTCAATGAATGCGATGGTCTTATTTACTGAGAAAAGCTAGCAGGAAGCAAGCAACTTGTGGCACATTAATAAACATATGACCCCGTTGAGGAGAATTAAACACTCTCGCAGTAAAGACTACCATCCACCAACTTCAAATAAATGGCATGACTGCTATGGTGCTGGGCTCTCTGCAATCGGGGATATCCCATGGAATAGGATAAATGAGATAAAGGGTAATGCTCCTAGGACTTTTGATAAAACGCATTAGCCCATATGACTCAGCTTCCATTGTAGAGAACACATGGTCTGCAATCTAGGCAAAAAGTTCAATCATTACACTTTCCATGTTTATATAATGGCTGTAGAGGTAGGACATACACAGATGTGCAGAAACCAGTTCACAATTGTGAGTCATTACTCAATTATCCAATCCAGCAAAGAAATGTGAATGTGCATATTAAAAAAGACCGAGTTTTCCCTGACAAGGGTGGTCCTGCAGTACATACAATGTACTGTGCTAACAATTCTGGCAGTTACTTCTTTCGCCCTCCTAAGGTTATGGCAAATGGATCCACTGCCTAAAGCAGTCCATGATTTATCCAAGTTTGCCTAACTAATTAATGGCAGAAAGGGGATCAGAACTCACTCTCCTAATTTCTAATTCATTGGTCTCTTCTATGTGCTACTGGAGGTAACTAGTGCTGGGTTAGCACACATAATTATATACATAATAGAGGCTAGTGCAAATGGGGGGAAGGTCCCTCAACTGTGCCCTCTCCACTGCCGCTATACTTGCCAGTGGTGAGCCTGGCTTCTGGCTAAGCAGAGCGCCCCCAGTGGGAATGCACTGACCACCAGGGGAGAAACTCCTGCATTGAGCATCTGTCCCCTGGTGGTCAGTGTGCATCATAGCGAGCAGTTGTTCTGGCTGTTCCATCATAAAGGTTGCTTAGGCTTTTATTATATAGATATTCAGTGTTTAAAATAAGTAAATGTTACCCAATCATAAGCCCCTGATTTTATGTTATTTTACTTTCCAAAATATTTGTCTTATGGAGAAAGGTAGCATATGCTCCAACTTGGATTTATTTGAAAATATTGGTCCTTAAACTCCCCAAATTCTAATCGTATCTAATAAAAAAATATGCAAATTGGCCATCCCTCTGCTATACCCACAGGCCATGCCCACCAGCCAATCAGCAGCAAGTATGCAAATTAACCTAACAAAGATGGCTGTGGCCACTGAGAGAGCAGGAGGCTTGGGTTTCCCCGGCAATGGAGGAAGCCAAGCTTTCCGCCCGCCCTGGCCTGCCCTACCCTCCACTTAAGGCTAGAAAGTTTTGATTATAGGAGATAAGTAAATCCCAGATATCAGGGCCTCTGCTTGGTTCATGAGGGGGTGTGGCCAGCCTGCAAACCACCACAGGCCCCTCACCCAGGCCACCCATGCCACAAGGGAACCCCCACCCTGATATGGAATACCCTTCAGGGAAACCAGCTGGCCCCTAACCATGACCAGGCCACTATCCTATCTAATAAAAGAGTGCTATGCAAATTGATCATCACTCCAACACATAAGATGGCTGCTCTCATGTGGACACAAGATGGTTGCCACAAGATGGCCAGCAGGGGAGGGACCAGGTCTGTAAGGGAGGACAGTTGTGGGTGATCAGGCCAGCAGGGGAGGGAAGTTGGGGGGCATCCAGGCCTGCAGGGGAGAGCAGTTGCAGGGGGATCATGCTTGCAGGGGAGGGAAGTTAGGGGTGGCCAGGCCTGCAGGGTAGGGCAGTTAGGAGTGACCAGGCCTGCAGGGTAGGGCAGTTAGGGGCAATAAGGAAGGCAGGAAAGTGAACAGTTGGGTACTAGCAGTTCTGGATTGTGAGAGAGATGTCCGACTGCCCATTTAGGCCTGATCCTACCAGGATTGGCCCTAAATGGACAGTCAGACATTCCTCAATGGGTCCCAGATTGGAGAAGGTGTAGGCTGGGCTAAGGGATACCCCCCGCCCTGTGCACAAATTTCATGCACCAGGCCTCTAGTAAGAAATAAAAGAGACCAAGCAGCAGGTCTTAAAACATCTCATAGTTTCTTCAGCTCTTTTCACCACATACTTCTGACATATATATACTTGTAAAAGGGTTGGTTTCTAAAAGGACTAGCTTAAAGTCTGGTCTTATTAGGGAGAAAATATTCTAACTTTAAATTCAGTGCAAATATTGGGAACTAACAAATATTTGGACAAAATAAATAAGCAATTATATGGCACACAAAATTAAAGTTTTGGAAGCCAAATCGAGTAAGATTCTGAAATTGGCATGCATCTACTGAGAGGAAATGGTGGGAGTGGAAGAACATTGTACAAAAATCTTTATATAATAAAACTTCAAACCCACTAGGATAGCTATTAATTAAAAAATGGAAAACAACAGGTGTTGGCAAGGATGTAGAGAAATTGGAACCCTTGCACATTGCTGGTAGGCACATAAAGTGCTGCAGCCAGCCACTGTGGAAACCATTATGACAGGTCCTCAAAAATTAAACATAGAATTACCATATGATCTTAGAATTCTACTCCTAGGTATATACCTAAAAGAATGAAAAGCAAACACTTAAACATACTTGTACATCAGCGTTCATACTAGCATTACTCACAACATCCAAAAGATGCAAACAACTCAAATGTGCATCAATATATAAATGGATAAACAAAATGTGGTCTATATATACAATGGGATATTACTTTGCCTTTAAAAGAAATGCAAGTCTGATACATGGTACAAGATGGATAAAGCTTGAAAACATTATTCTAAGTGAAATAAGGGAGACACAAAATGGGAAATATTATATGACTCCACTTAAATTATGTACATAGAATAAGTAAATTTGTAGAGATATATGTAGAACAGAAGTTATCCTGAGCTGGCAAAGGGGAAGGAATGAGGAGTTGTGGTTTAATGGGTACAAAGTTTCTGCTTGGGATAATAAAACATCTCTGGAAATAGACAGTAGTGATGATTGCACAACACTATGAATGCACTCAATGCCACTTAATTGTACAATAAAAATAGTTAAACAGTAAATTTTATGTTATGTACATTTTACCACAATTAAAAATACATGAAATCACAGACTATAAATTAATTATACAATAATGAGAATTATATCTCAATGAAGCTATTATTTTTTAAAAGTTTATATGTAGTATTTCATTTAATCTCACTTCAAATGCCATCTCTATTATTTGTCCCCTGTATTTGTATCTCTAGCTCTAAACCCTCTCTAAACTTTAGATTTACATATCCAGTTATCTATTTATCATACTATTTAAAATCTAAAAACCATCACTTCAGACTTAATGTGTTCTACAAATAAACTTTTACTTTTATCTCAAATCAAATCTTACCCTGGTCTCTATTCTCTATCTCACCAATAGCCATCCATTCACCTAGTTGCTCAAGCAAAATGGCAAGAAGTCCTTTAAGATATTATAATCTTTTGTTTTTATTTATTCATATATATATGTATATATATATGTGTGTGTGTATGTGTGTGTGTGTGTGCATATATATATATATATATATAAAACAGTATTACAGATGTCCCCCATATCCCCTGACATGTCCCCCTCCACCCAGCCCCCGACCCAGGCCAGGCCTTCACCACACTATTATCTGTTTCCATAGACTATGTATATATGCATAAATGTTCTTCAGTTAATTGCTTCTCATCCCCGACACCCTTACTCTCTCTGATTTGTCAGACTGTTCCATGTATCCATGTCTCTGGACTCACTTTTTCACCAGTTTATTTTGTTCATTAGATTCTAGATATAAGTGAGATCATGTGAAATTTGTCTTTCTCTGACTGGCTTATTTAACTTAGTATAATTTCCAGGTCCATCCATGCTGATACAAAGAGTAAGACATCCTTATTTTTTAGAGCCACATTGTATTCCATTGTGTAAATGTACCAGAGCTTTATAATTCACTCGTCTACTGATGGTCACTTGGGTTGTTTCCAGACCTTAGCTATTATAAATAACACTGCTATGAACATAGTAGTGCATGTATTCATTCTGATTAGTATCTTGGGATTCTTAGGATGTATTCCCAGAAGTGGGATCATTGGATCAAGGAAAATATGAAGTTCAAACATAGCATTTTCATGGATTAGAAGAATTAACATCATTAAAATGTCTATAGTACCCAAAGCAATAGATTCAATGCAATCCCTATTAAAATACGAGTGACATATTTCACAGATCTAGAACAAATGTTCTAAAAATTATATGGAACCACAAAAAGACCCAGAATAACCTCAACAATCTTTAGAAAGATGGACAAAGTTGGGGGGATTATAATACTGAATAACAAACTATATGGCAAAGTCATTGTAATCAAAGCTGTCTAGTAATGACACATGAACAAGCATATAGACTAATGAAACAGAACAGAGACCCCAGAAATTGACCTGTGACATTGTGGTCAATTAATATTTGACAAAGTAAAAAGAGTATCTTTAATAAATGTTGATGGGAAAACTGAACAGGTACATGCAAGAAAAAGTAAAACAACTAGACTATCAACTTAAACTATTCACAAGAATAAACTCAAAATGGATCAATGACTTAAATTTAAGTCATGGAATCACAAAAATACTAGAAGAAAACATAGGCAGCAAACTACATCAAACTAGAAGGACATTATAGTCTTACCCCAATAAAACAGGCATGAAGTGAGTGAAGGGTTACCAAAAATTCAATAATTAAGTTTGATATTATTTCAATATTTAAAGATCAAACTTATAACAAACATTGATGAGAATAAAGAATTATAATTTTTAGTATATGACTTTTATATATCAATTATATTAATTGCTTTTTTATATTTTCTATTTTTTCTATAGTGTGTAAGTACCATTGGGGATGGAGTCCTCTCTGCCGCATTCACCACTTTATCACATAAATATTTTCTCTATTTTCTAGACTCTCCTGCCAGCTGACTGAGGTTGGAATTTTTCCAAGAGAGGATCTGTCATTTCAGCTTATGGGCCTGACACCGTTTCCTTGCTCTCTGTTGCCCTCCAGACATAGTAGTAGTGCTTTTCTGGTGTTGCTAATCTGTGATTGCCTCATGTTCTGACATTTCAGCTCTTCTAACATATTTATTTCTAATTTCCCATATTAAATTCCCCTATTGAACTTTTGGAATAAATTTGCTTTACCTCACTAGATACTGGCTAATACAGTTAGAAAACAGATACCTAAGTATGTGTTATTTTTCAATTTTATTTTATTGTGTAAAGTATTACAAATAGTCCATAGGTCTCCTTTTTTCCCCATTGACCTTCCCCTAGCCTCCTCTACCCCCCAGCACATGCCCTCACCCACCCCCAGGGTCTTGTGTCCATTGGTTATGCTAATATGCATGGATACAAGTCCTTAGGTTGATCTCTTACCCCGCCCCAATCCCCAGTCAACCCATTCCAACCTTCCTGCTGTAGTTGTCAAGCCTTGCTGGATGGGGAGTGTGGTCTGAGGTCCCCTATCAAGCCCTACCAGGTGTGGGGTGTGGCCTGAGATCCCCTGTCAAGTATTGTTCAATGCTTCTTTGCCTCTGTATCTATTTTTGTTCATCAGTTTATAATGTTCTTTATATCTAAGCATTTAATCTACATTATACATATATTAATAAAAGTGTCTCATTATATAAGAGAAAGAGGTAAACAAATCATGTAGTTATATATTTGAAATCATTACACATAGCATTAAACACATTTAATAAGGGTGTCATGCCAGCACAGCCAGGTTTGGAGAGTCTGAGAAGGGGTGGTGAAGGATTAGAAAAGATAGACAAGAGAATAAAGCTGGATCTGGATGGAGCTACCCTCTCTGATGGAGAGACAGTGCTGTGGCTTGAAGCCAAGTCTATTTTATAGCCAGATTCCACCAGGAAAAGCAAGGGCGTGGTTACAACCGTCTTGTGAGTTTCAAATCTACTCAATTAAATGCACCTAATCAAGCTTTATTTACTTGCTGCATTTCCACAGCCCATATCACTAATCCACCTGGGACCATAGGTTTGGGCCATAAGGTTAAGCTTACAACTATAGCCTTTGGCTATGATTGTGCTGGGACCTGCACATGACTTTGCCATGAGAGGATTTTGTCATTAGTACCAAGTTTGAACCTTTCCAAACATTGTAGCCACTCTCCACAAATAAGTTGAGGTACTTTAGCATTTTCCTATCTATGATGAAAAAAAGCCTTTTATTTAGATATCTAAAAGACGGGGCAGAATTAAACCGTGAGTTGTTTCAACTTAAAATAGAATTAGACTCTTTGAGGGAGAAACATTGAAATTCTCCACAATTTAGGCATTTTTCAAGTTAGTTTCTTTTCGATGTTTTTAGGCAATTTTATTGTATTTATTGTAATTTTAGTATAAATTCCACTCAATAATAATCAACTATAGTTCACTAAAAGAATAAACAGTTTAAATACTGATAACCTAACAACTTCAATTGGCAAAAATAGGGCATTTTTAGAGGAAAGAAAATGATATAATGGCTCGTATTTCTTTATAAATATAAACACACTTAAAATGAAACAATATATTAAGGATTTCTGTGAACAAAGATTGTAGAGATAAAACACTTTACACTTAGATTATAAGAACAGAATGCCAGAGAATGACATCCGAAATATTAAGTTTAAAAAACAAAACATAGGTGGGTCTACTCTTTATCCAAATGTGATAGAGAAGTGAAGAGGAAGTTTTCATGGGCACAAGAATGGAATAACCAGCTGTGTGATCATGGACAAGTAAGTCTTCCCTGAAACTCAGTTACCTGATCATCCTAAATAATAAAGAGGGAATATGCTAATTGACCATCGCTCTATCACAAAAATGGCTGCATCCACAGCTGAGGTGAAGTTCCCATAAGGAGCCATAAGGAACAATCAGCAGGGACCTGAGGCTACACCCTCCCCTACCCCCGTGGAGCTTGAAAGGGGACCACAGGCCATGTCTCCCACCCACCAGGGCTTGACAGGGGATCTCAGGCCACACCCCACACCTGGCAGGGCTTGACAGAGGACCTCAAGGTGCACTTCTTGTGCTGGTGTTGGACTAGGGGACCTCAGGCTGCTCCCCCCACCCCAGTGCCAGGCCAGAGGACCTCGGGCCATGCCCCCCACCCAGCAGGGTTTGACAGGGGACCTCAGACAACACTCCCCACCAGGTGGGGCTTGAGAGGAGACCTGAGGCTGAGACCCCTTCCCCAGAACTGGGCCAAGGGATCTGAGGCTGCACCCCCTGGCCTGGCTGGGCTTGACAGGAGACATCAGGCCATGCCCCCCACCCAGTGGGGCTTGAAGGGGGATCTGAGGCTGTACCCCACTGGCAGTAGGGCTTGATGGGGGACCTGAGGCTGTGCCCCCCTGCCTGGCAGGGCTTGACAGGGGACCTCAGGCCATGCCCCCTATCCAGTAGGGCTTGACAGGGGATCTCAGGCTGTGTCCCCCACCTGACAGGGCTTGACAGAGGACCTCAAGGTATGCCCCTCACCCTTGTTTGGGCTGGGAACCTCAGATCACACCCCCATTCTGGCACCAAGACAGAGGACCTGAGACTATACCCCCTGCCCAGTTGGGCTTGAGAAGGTTGGGGCTGGCAGGGTCTGGATCCAGCCCAATTGAGGGGGGGGGAGGCTGGTCTGGGTCTCACGTGATTTTGAGGTGCATGTGGGTTGGGACTTGACTCTGAGTTCCATGGTGAGCCCCAGACTCTGACAAGAGGCAAGTTTTCATATATATTTTACTAATTTTCTTTCATCTCTGACACTTCTATTATAGAGATAGGGCAAATAGCAATATTAAATTATTTCTTCTAGTTAATCCCCTTTTAATGCACATGTATTTTGTGCTCCAGGTCACTAGTACAATTATAAGGATGCTTAACTTGAGAGAGTTGTTCTGAGAAGTAAATCACATCGGCTGTAAACATACTTTGTAATGGAAAAACTGGTACATAATGTATTATTGCTGTTATCTGCATTGATGGTTTAAGTCCTTAGATTGTTAACCTGCCTACATCTCTTGAATCTTGTCAGTTGTGTCCCATGTTTCACATGCTCTTCATTATTAATAGTATTTCACCACTGGCCAAATATGGAATTTATATCAAGGTCACCACTTTTTAAACGTTTATTCTCCTTTCCAGCAGCACCTCATAAAAGAGATAAATCACATAACTCTTTATATTCAATTTCCTTCTCTTGTGAATAGAGCCCTCTTCTATTTCGGTTCTCCAGATCTAACTTTTCTGTTTTATAGAAAGGTGCAGTTTGACTAGAATGCCCTTTCTTGAAAGGGAAGTCCCATATATTTTAAATTTAGTCAAACGTATCTCAAACTATTGCCAGAAAGAGCTGCAGTTGATGTGAGGCATCCCAGATGCAGTAGTGGGAAGAAAGAATAAACAAAAAAACACCATGAGTGAGGGATGGTTTGTTGTTAGTTCTGTTCTCACTTCTTAGTTTTAGATGGTCCCATCATCTAGGGCAGCGGTTCTCAACCTGTGGGTCACGACCCCTTTGGGGGTTGAACGACCCTTTCACAGGGATCGCCTAAGACTATTGGAAAATACCTATTTCCCGTGGTCTTAGGAACCAACACACCACTCCTCGGTGTAGCAAAATGTAGCAATGTCGTTTACTGTTGTCATATTAAGACTGTTACCCATGCTACACCACACTTCAATACAAAACTTCATTTATTTGTAATTAGAAATAAATATTTCACAATATATAATTACATATTGTTTTTGTGATTAATCACTATGCTTTAATTATGTTCAATTTGTAACAATGAAAATACATCCTGCATATCAGATATTTACATTATAGGTCATAACAGTAGCAAAATTACTGTTATGAAGTAGCAACAGAAATAATTTTATGGTTCGGGGTCACCACCACATGAGGAGCTGTCTTAAAGGGTCATGGCATTAGGAAGGTTGAGAACCACTGATCTAGGGGATTCTAAAAGTGGACAGTTGAGTATTTGTGGATGTCCACAGCTGTGCACATGGAATGATCATTTTGAAATTCAGTAGTTTCAAAAGTATGGGTCATATAAAAATCGCTTATCCCTAGAGGGGGTAGAGGTGGAATCCTATATAATAAATGTCTAATATGTTAAATGTCTGGTCATCCTGTTATCTGTTCAACCAAAGTGTAATATTTTAATGATATGCTAAGGCTGCTCAACCACTTGCTATGACATGCACTGACCACCAGGGGCAGCTGCTCGACCAGTAGGTTAGCTTGCTCCTGGGGTCCATACTATCTGAACTGAGCAAGATGGGCCAGACACACCCTGGAGCCCTCCTGTGGTCCCTCCCCGGCTGGGTAACCTCCTGAGTCCCTCCCCAACCCCAATCGTGCACCAATGGGGTCCTTCGGCCGTGCCTGAATCCTCTCGCAATCCCGGACCCCTCAGGGGATGCTGGAAAGCCTACTTAGGCCTGATCCCACAGGCCAGGCCAAGAGACCCCACTGATGCATGAATTCGTGCACCACTCCTCTAATAATTACATAAGTTGCAACAGTCGGCTGTTAAAGCCACTTTCCTGCCAATACTATAAGACTATTTCTCATGTTCTTCTAAAATGAAACAACCATTAAAAAAACCTTAGAAGTAGATTTATTATATACATGACTTCTGGTCACGCTATTTACTTTTTCCTTAAAAGTCTATTAAGATAATAGCATGAAAATAAGGGAGAACTTTCATAGAATGGGGGAGTTCAACTCCCTTATATTCTTACTTATCAGCATATAGGGTTTTCACCAATTATTCTTCAAACACACATGAAAATGATCATAATGATTAATTGGACATATTTTCCTTGACTAATTTCTTAAAGTGACAATTTATGCAGTAGCATTGTAACCATTCCCACTCTCAAAGCCTTTCTGTTCATGAGTTGATAAAATTGACTAAGTTGGTGGCTTATTTGTGAAAGCTATTGCACTGTTTCTGGATTCTAGTTTTCTTTTACAATTGACCTATTTGAAATCCAAACCATATACATATCACCACATAATTTCACGTTGTAGTTACTGCTGCCATTATTTACCATTTATTTTGTCTGGAATGTATAAAGCACTTAACATGAATAAGCCATTAACTTTTGTGGCTTTGAGTACGTTAGTTTCTCATTTGTCAAACATCTACGTGAAGGTTTGCCTCCTTTCCTACAATTTCAAAATAAATTATTGATAACATCGTTAGACATGTTATTTTTATCTGATCCATTAGTACATTATTGAGACAGTTTATATAGGGGTAGCCTTTGTCTGCATATGTGAGTTCTTTATGTATGCCTATAATTTACCTCTCCCTTCATTAATAAAATTATTTCAGTAGTAGTATAACCTGGTTTCCTCATTTTCTCAACACAGGCTCATCCATTTCTCTACTATAGTCTGAATTTTCTCAACATTTCTTAGAAATTTTTTTTACTAGGGTTATCGAAAATCTCATGATTTTCAATCATTATCTGGCTTGAACACAATATGACATTTAATGTTATTTATGTCCATTCATCTTGAGATTTTATTAGAGGGCCTCTTCCTCGTTTTCCTTTATTTGTTTGCTCATTCTCTCCCTTCCCCTTAATTTTTATATGTATTTATTAATTGTATTGGGTTGACATTGGTCAAAATAAACATAAAAGTTTTGGGTGTAGGTTTCTGTGTTACAACATCTGTATATTGCAGATCAAATCTCCTGTCACCATATATTAGGACCCCGTTCTCTCCCCACCACCTTCCCTCTGGCAATCACCACGCTGCTGTTTATGTTCACAAATTTCAGTTATATATCCCACATATGAGGGAAATCATATCCTTCTTAGCTTTTCCTGACTGACTTATTTTACTGATCATAATGTTCTTAAGGTGTATCCATGTTTTTGCAAACAGTGCTATTCCAACCTTTGTTATGGCTAAGTGAGTAATATGCTATTATACGTATTACATCTTCTTTATCCAGTCCTCAATCATGGGGCACTTTGGTGGTTTCCAAATGTTGATCATCGTGAATAATGCTGCAATGAACACAGGGGTGCATATATCTTTGCAAATAAAGACATGATTTTGAGTCATTTGGGCATATACCCAGGAGAGGGATTGCTGGGTCATATGGTAGTGGTTTTTTTTTTTGGTAGTTCTATTCTTAATTTTTTGAGGAATTACCAGACTAATTTCTATAGTGGTTGTACCAGTCTATATTCCCACCAACCTTTCCATTAAATACCAAAACTTCCCTAAGTTTTTGTCCTTCTCTTCATTTTTTAAATGTTCTTACATCACCAAGTAATACTCAAAATGACTATTACTGCATCCACTGATAGCAGTTATGTGCTGGAGTTATTCAAAATAACAGAGTAAACAGACTTTTAAAAAACTGAAAAGTCAAATTTTAATGAGTACATGCCCATGGTAGAAAATTCCCACCTTTGCGTCCTAATGACTCTGAAGACAAAGCCAGGGGCAAAATCTATTACCAGGTTCTTTATTATCCATAGAAATTGGACCAGTTAACACCCTTAACGATAATGTTTGAAAATGTTTGATCTCCACACAATCTGCTAGCCTGATAAGTCATGAAGTGCTTTCAACTTTAGGAATCTACTAGGTAAAAATATGCTCTTTTATTTTTATCTTAACTTGCAATTTTATTATTTGTGAGGATGCATATATTTCTATATACTTAAATAGTATTTGCATTCCTTATTTTGCACTGCCATTTTGATCTTTTTTTTCTTCCTGGGTTAATGGCCATATTTTTATTAATTTGTAGGAAAATTTGAGTCCAAATTGTGAAATAGGAAATATCGATAAATGATTTGGGACAGGTAGATTAGAGCAGTGGTCGCTGGGGAATCAGAAGAAAGGAACATAAAAAATAGTACCATATGCCTTATTTTTTTCATAGGAAGAATAAAATGCTTTTGAGAGAAAACATATTATTTGAAAACAGTGATAAAGATAAAAAGAATAACTGACTAAAGATGAAAACTTCTAGTGTATAAAGATAGCATAAGATAATCAGAAGAACCAGACTTTGAAAAAAAATATACTCCTTGTTTAAAATACGCTACTACCAACAATAACAACAAAATGTACATGTTATAAAGTAAGGAAACACAGATAGTTTGAAATATGAAATCAAGTGAACCATGCAATCCTTCTACTCTATCCACCTCAAAATACTTTCTGTTGTTACTTTGAGTGATATACATCCACATCCATACTTGCACAAAGCAGAGAAAAACTTTAACTTGACACTCCAACAGAAATTTTATTATTAAGCAAGTTCAGAACTGCAAGAACACTATGAATTATAATTTTATTTAAAAAAACATAGCTCCAAATAGAAAAGGACAAACCACAGGAAGAAGTGAAACAGGGGATAGTAAAATTTAGGAGAGACAAGGCATAAAAGAGATTTTAATTTCAAGGTAATTTTGTAGACAGAATGTCTAAAATGGCCAAAAATAACCCATTCTAACTCCCAGAACATGTATAAGTTACCACTTCTGTAATTATGGTCTATTACTAGGCACTATGACTTAAAATAGGGAGGATTATCTTGGATTTTCGGGCCCTTAAAAACACAAAACTTTCTCCACCTGGTGGCAGAAGAGAAAGCCAGAGACACTTGGAGCATGAAAAGGATTCAACATGCCAGCCTTGCTTGAGGATGGATGGAGACACTTGCTGAAGAATGTGAGCAACTCTTAGGAGCTGAGAAAGGCTCCTGGCCGACAATCAGCAAGAAAATGAGAACTTTGATTCAATGACCACAGGAATCTGAATTTGGCCCACTGCTTGAGTAAGCTTGCATGTGGATTCTTCCCCATATGCTCTAGTTAGAAGCCTAACCCAGCTTTGAGACCCTAAGCTGAGCCTGCCCTGTTATAACCTAAAGAACTGTGAAAAAATGGGTGTTGTTGTATGCCACTGATGGATTTTGTGGTAATTTGTTATGGCAGCAATACAATAGTAATAGAGTTCAGGAGGGAGTTCAGGTATAACCACCATTATCATAGGGTCATCAACAACAGAATAGAAAAGAAACAAGAAAATAAAGTCATATAAAAAGGTTCAGAAGGAACATAATAGAAAATACCAAAAGATATTATATCCAACATACTTACAACTGAAATCACTGAAGCAAAAAAGCAAATCGAAGGAACAGACAAAATGTTTTAAGAATACTATTCAAAACAAACAAACAAACAAAAATAAAAACTCTGTTGAAATGAAAACTCTGAATTTATATATTAAAAATATCCCATCATGTACCTGGCAAAACAGAAAGAATGGTCAATTCCAAAAAATATCTTAGTAAAACTATTATACCTTTTTTTTAAAAGAATATGAACCTCCAGAGGAAAATGACCAAGCCCTTACATAGGAAAACACAAAACACAACAACAGCAGAGGAAAATTTTCAAAAATCTTAAAGAAAAGGGTAGGGTGTGAGCCAAGATCTTAAATCAGCAAGATTTTAAGAATTAAAAAAAAAAATCTGAGCAAATATTATACATATGAACTCTTACTACAAATAGATAATTTTACAATAAAAAGATAAAGATTTGGAGAAATTCTGGTAATGAACATAGATAACTGAAGTTCTGGCACTAAAATAAAGGCAGTATTAAGATTCAAGTAATAATGTGCAAAAAGTTTTACTGTGATGAAGTAGAAAGGTCACAACTAAAAAATTCAAAGAAAGGGAGAAAGGTATACAGTGTAATTTAATTCATTAACAATAGGTGGGAATTAAAATATTTAAAGATGGCAAAGCTAGCATAGAAAAATATGAATAAGAAAAAAGAGGGCTAAAATTATTATAAAAATGTATCAGTATAAACATATGGAAACAAAAGATTTGAAAACAAAGTATAATATAAAATGGCATGACAGAACTGTAGGATCTTTTCATATTAAGGATATTAGTTCTTTTATAAGTATATTGCAAACACTGCCTCCCAATTTATAATTTTATTTTGATTATTTGCCATGGAGTTTGTTTTCATTTATTTTTTAAATAATTATATCAACCTCTCATTTTATAACTTCTAAATTGTGTGTTTTTTAGAAAGATCACCTTCACTCTGGAGTAAATAGTCTCCAATATTTTCTTCTACTAGTTTTATGGTTTCATGATTGCTCCATTTGTTTTTATACAAGTGATAATAGACAAAGATTCTTTTTCAAACAGGTTTCCTTGTTACCATCATTGCTGAGTGAAATGTTATATTTTCTCCACTCACAGGTGATGCAGCTCATTGTATAACAAACTCATGTATGTTTTTGGAATTATTTCTTAGATCTCCAACTGTTCAATTTATATTGCTTGAAATTTATTTAAAACAACTTCACTATTCTTGAGTGTTTATATTTCCATGTAAGCTTTAGGACTACATTCACTTGTTCTAATAGGGCACCTTCATGAATGATCAGTTTTGCTTTGAAATAAGTAATTCAATGCATATTTGTAAAAATTACCCACAACATTTGCTTATTATCTTAGATAATATACAGTGGGGCACCTGCCACGGAATTCCCTATCCATGTTACGAAGTGCTTCTCTTCTTTTAGGAGTACTTTCTTAGAAAAGTGGAAAGAGATCAGGCTTTGGAGAGAGAAATTAGATTAGTACAGCGCCTCAGCTGCTTACTACTTTGTAACCTTGAGCTCACTGCTTAAGTTGGTTGAATGTTAGTTTCTTCCTTTGGAAAAGGAGGATGAAAACACCTGCTCTGTAA
This sequence comes from Lasiurus cinereus, assembly GCA_011751065.1. Classification (NCBI taxonomy): domain Eukaryota; kingdom Metazoa; phylum Chordata; class Mammalia; order Chiroptera; family Vespertilionidae; genus Lasiurus; species Lasiurus cinereus. The sequence continues at coordinate 5,016,129 of JAAGEH010000029.1, read as the reverse complement.
AATTCCTGAAACATTAGATCAATTGTATTTTGAATAAGTATGAAGTATCCCTGCCGGTTGGTGGGACCTCTTGGGAAAACAATTTCAAATAGAAGTTGAAAGCATCTTCATGTATAACTACAACCTAGATTTCTCTCCTAACCACAGAATTGCCAGGATTTAACCCCCTTTTATTTGTCTGATAAATTTCTATCCATCCGCAATGATCTGTGAATAGCTTTTCTCATTTCCCCTTGTTTACCACTTTCTCTCATCACTGTATCCAAACGTTTATAAATTGTTATTATCTGACTACTTGTTTGCCTCCCTAAGGAAACTGTGAACTCCTTCATGACCATTGTCCTTTTGTGCCAATCCTACCATATTATCTCCCTCATAATTCATTCACAAAGGTAGCTATTTGTTGGACATACATACATTTTTTTTTTACGGGAAGGGGGAGAGCACATAGGGCATATTTATTTTGTATTTTTTTCTCTCCTTTGTTCTTTGTTTAAAAAGGAAATATCCGGTGGGGAGGAGGAGGACAACACTGCGTTAGTCCCTAGAAACAGTTTTTTTGGTCATTATCTTTTACAACTGCATGAACTTGACCTAAATGCCTTACCCAACCAACTCGCCAATAGAAGGGCAGGCACCAGAACAGGAAGTGCCCCTGACGGAGGGGGGGGAGACAGGTACGCATGCGTATAGAAGTGTGTGTGATCTGAGCACCCCACGTGGATTTCCGGCTGTGATAAGGTCAACGGACGCGAGGCGAGGCCCAGTGCAGAGAGCAGAGCCTGTGCAGATAAAGGTATTTTCCAGAAACTTTGCAATACTTTGGTACAGTGCTCCCTTGGGGACAGGTATCTTGGTGTCCATATTGACCTTAGATGGGGAGCCCACTGCGCAGTCGCGGCATTTGCAAAAGCGGTGCATCAATGTTAAAGATGGATTAAGGCACCCTGTGTGACAGCGCGCTTACGTTTTCTCTTGTTTTAGGGCCCCCGCTTTGTAGCACAATGCAAAGAGCTTTAGAACGAGCTTTGGACCGTGCAGAGCGTGTCATTGAAAGCGCCCAGCAGAGACCTCCTAAGAGGAAAGCCTCCCGTGCCGAGGGGAAATCTCTGCATGAGAAGCTGTATGACATCTATGTGGAGGAGTGCGGGAAAGAGCCCGACGTTACGGAGGAATTGACGCGCAATGTGCACTTGCTGGAGAAGCTGGTTCAGAGGGAGTCCTTGCCCCGTTTGGTGGTCAACCTACTCCCAGAGGGCTATTCGCTGATGATCAAGGGAGAAAATGAACTCTATTCAGAGACCATTAGGCTGCCCTATGAGGAAAGGGACTTTCTGGAATACGTGGATGCAGAGGAACTGCCTCCTGTTTTGGTGGATGTCCTGGAAAAGGCTCAGGCTAACCTCTTTCAGAGCGGGTGTGTCATCACAGAGGTGCGCGACTACAGACAGTGCGCGAACGCGGACCGCAGGGGTTACCAGAGCAGGCATGTTCTCCTACGCCCCACGATGCAGACCTTAGCTTCCGATATACAGTCCATAACCAGCGATGACCAGATATGGACGCAGGAAGACAGACTTTCTCTTGAGAGCCAGCTGATCTTAGCTACGGCCGAGCCCCTGTGCCTCGATCCCTGTGTATCAGTAGCCTGCATTGAAAACAAGCTGCTCTATAACAAGCAAAAGATGAACGCTCCCGCAATGAGAAGGAATTTCAAGAGGTATTCTATCGCCTCCCTGAACTGGCAGCAGGGGCTGTCTTACAGTGCACCCCCTCCCGAGCTAAGGGCATGGGATTTTCACCAAAAAAGGAAAGAAGGCCACGCAGGTCGGCAGGATGACCTCGGATTCTCCAAAGCGGGAAGCTGTGTCGATCTGTGGAGACGGCAACCCTGCGACTTGGAGGTCCCTTCGGAAGTGGATGTGGGCAAATATGCCAAAGAGGAGAGGTCTGTCGCATACGATGATGCGCCACCGATAGGCTGGCCAGACCTGGAGACCCAAGATGATTCGCTATTTGGATGTGAAGCTGGCGATCCGTCCCAGATAAGAAAGCCGGCCGTCATGCAGTCTCTGAACGATCCATTTATCTCTGGAAAGAGAAAGTCACATAAAAAAGCCCGGAGACGGATGTCTCGCCGCCGCTCCTTCACAGATGACCATTCCAGTAGTTCCAGGCCTGGGTCACAGACTGGTGCTGGGAGAGCAGCCCGGCAGTCTGAGGAATGGGTGCGGAATTGGGCGCCACCGGGCCCCAGGGGCTTCGCCAGTCTCAGCCAGCTTGCTCCAGGGAGAGCAGCAGCAGAACAGCCTGAGGCCGTGTCAGCTCCATGTGCAGTGCTGGGCCAGGGGGGGCCCCACCCACCTGCAGCCATCAGCCTTCCCCGCAGCTCAGCAAACAGGGCCTGGGATAACAGTTTTCCTGCACAGCAGGCAAGCTGCTTTCGCCAATCTCCATCTTATGCCCCTGCTTCAGAGCCACCAACTCTTCTCCAGAAATGTGCTGTGACCAGGAACCAAGTTCGCATACTTCCCGCAGCCACCGTGTCTTCTGCCAGCGCATCCCCAAAGACCCCAACCAGCAAAGTCAAGGCCATCTCTGCTCGTCCCAAGGTCACCAAAGTGGTAAGCCCTGTGCGTGCAGCCCAGACGGCGCTGAGAGGTTCTATTCCCCTCAAGGGCTCTACTGCTAGGACCAAGACTCCTGTAGCAATCAAGCCCAGAATCGTGTGCTCGGGAGGCCAGCAGCTAGCAAACGCACAGCCTGCTTTGCCAAAGCCTCCTTCACAAGGCATTAAAATCATTTTTAAGAGTTCTCCGGCGCTCACACCCATAGCTCTATTCCAGTTCCCAGGTTCAGTCATTATGAACACCCAGCAGCAGCCACAACAGCAGCCACAGCAGCAGCCACAGCAGCAGCCTCAGCAGCAGCCACAGCAACAGCCACAGCAGTTCTATCAGTTGATTCCACAACAACATCCGCAACCTCTATTTCATTTTCAACAGCCAGTGGCAAAGGGTGCAAGTCCAAAAGGTGCAACCCGTGAAAGAATGATCTTACCTACTCCGCAAGTTGGTATCATTAACCCGAATGAAGTAGGAAGTTTTCTGCAGCCCCAGATGGCCATATTGTCTCAACCTAGCTCTACCCAGACAATACCTGGGCAAAGCCCTCCTCAGCAGAGGGTTCTGTTCCCTGCTGTCATCCATCAGCTGCCACACTCCCAGCCGGTACAACTGAGAATCCTGCAGATCCCAGTGACTGTGCCAACCACAGAAGCCCCAAACTGCTCAGCCACATCCGCAGCCACATCCACATCCACATCCACACCCACTTCGTGGCCAGCAGGAAGCATGCCAGCCAAAAGGTAAAATGAATAGAGGCCCACATAGCAAGTCAAAGTCCTGAATCTTGCATTATTTTTCTCTTTATAAACATCAAAAGAGCATTGAACCAAATGGTTTATTTTTATTACATTTTTATCTTAAACGTCTCAGTATTTTACATTTCTAGGTCTGCAAACTACAGAAACAGAACCCTATGATTTTTAAGTAAAAACAGAAAAAGAATTTAATGGAGGAAGAAAAAGAATGGGCTATGAATGAAATGAAAAGCTTAGCTCTGCAATTTACTACCCGTATTTTCTGGCATATAAGGCAACTGGGCGTATAAGACGATCCCCAACTTTTCCAGTCAAAATATAGAGTTTGGGATATACCCACCCTATAAGATGACACCCCGCTTATAAGATGACCCCTGACTTTTGAGAAGATTTTTCTGGGTTAAAAAGTCATCTTATATGCTGGAAAATAGGGTATTTTTATGACTACAATGTCTCTGATTTCCTTGTCTGTAACATGTGAATAGAAATATGTGCTTTTTAAGTTTATCGTCAAAGTTAACGTAAATAATATATATTAAATATTAATTTTAAATTATATTTAAATTAATTTTTAATTATTAAAACAGCAAATATTTGAAATAAACCTAAGTATTTAAGCTGAAAATAAACTATATGAATAACATTAGTGCAAGTAATAGTTTTGTTACATTACATAAAAGCCAACCTTAGAATCAATGGAAACTATGCCTTTGGAATTTAATTCTTAGTTTTATAAAAAAGCACTAGACTTAAAAATAATAAGGAAGGAAATTATTTTTACATATATATGTGTGTGTATATATATATGTATATATATATCTATATATGTATATATATTTAGATAGATCTAGATATACAGACAGATTTTAATTTCTCTATTAATAAAAAGTAGCCCTTTAACTCTATCTCAATGCCCTGCTCAACATTGTGAATTCTCTGTTTAATAAAACTGGATGCATTAGAAACTTGTAATTCATTCTCCAGTAATTGAGGAATGATTTGAATATATGACTCAATATCATTTGTCAGACAATATTCTTCAAATGCATTATTCATATTGTGCTTATTATTTTACAAACACTTCATAATATACAAATGCACCTGTTGCCTGCCATTCATCTTGCTCCTCTATTCTGTCTTAATTATTTTGTCTCCATCAGACAGGATAATAATCACAAGACAGAAAAGGTAAAGGTATGTTGATTTATAATGGACAAGTAAATGAAAAATGTTAAGTTTAGGTAAACTGATGAAACAAACTACAACAGGGAATTATTGGGGAAAGAATGAGTAATTGGGATATAAAAATATCTTTATATATGACTGTTAATTTAAAATGATTCTATAGCTTCTAAACAACATATTTTAGGATACTATTGTAAGTTAGGAACTAAAAATCTAGATCAAACCTCCCTCCCCCCAAGAGCTTGAGTAAATTGAAACATAGATAATATTTTAAAATCTGTATGTATAAGTGACCAAACGAACCCATCAATCAGTCACTATGATGTGCAATGACCACCACGGGGCAGACACTCAACGCAGGAGCTGCCCCCTGGTGGTCAGTGTGCTCCCACAGCCATCTTTCTGTGGTCCCTCTCCCCCCACATATGCCCTCTCCCCCTGGCTGGGAAGCCTCCCACTGGCCAGCTGGCCCTAATTGGCCCCCATTGGGACTGAGCGAAACAGCCTGGATTGCAGGCCAGGCTTAGGGACCCCACCCATGCACGAATCCGTGCACCAACCTCTAGTATTTTATAAGCAAATATAAATATTTATTTCTCTTGACAATATCTTCCTGATTTTCTGGAATTGAGGATTGCTGAAAAGAATGTTATTGAAAGCATTTACAATTTTTTTTGTTAAATAGTTGTTTGCTTTATTGTAATGATATTTGCTATTTGAGCTACTCCTGTGGATGACCAGTAAAAATCTTTCACTTAGCGTGTTCAAATGTGATGATATTCGTCATCTCTCCAAGCTTATAAGAACCTTTACTATTTGGTGGTAGAATAATTTAAAAAGTTCTAGAATTAATTATCAAGTACTTTCAATAATTTTAAAAAAGCAGAAAATCTATCTGCACACTTTTATCAACCCTTCTACTCAAACTGTGGGCTTTGAAGGATTCTTATAGAAATGTTCAGACTTCCTTTTTTTGTTGATTAGATACTTTATTCTTAATGGCCTGTCACATTCACATTCAAGAGTCAGAAAGCAAACATAAGGAAATCAAATTCTGAGTGAAGTATTTTATATCAAAGATTCAAGTTTGACAATACTACTTCCTTATCTCTATGACACTCACAAACCCTTGAGCATTTCTGTTTAGTACAGACAACAGGCTAGAAATAATACCGGGCATGCCAATCACTCATTTGAAAGTTTTCATTCTTTCCCCACAATTTAAAAAATCACCTCTCCCTTATTTTTTTTATTAAAGTATACTTGACATACAGGTGGACAGCATGACTCAGCATTTCTATTCCTTATGATGCAATCACCACAAAAGTCTATTAATTATGCCTTATCACTAATAACCTTGACTATTTCCCCTATGTTGAACTTCACATCCCCATGACTTTAACATAAGTGTAGGCTTGTGCCGCTTATTCTTCGCCTTTTACAGCCATCCCTGTACCCTCTTCCCCTCCAGCAAGCATTCATTTGTCCTCTGTATCTGAGTCTGCTTCTGTTTTATTCGTTCGTTTGCTTTGTTTTCTTAACAGCCAAACCACTTCCCAATCTAAGGTAATAGATGATATACAAAAGTTGGAGGTAGAATGAGTCCTGACCTAGCAAACAGAAGTATGGTACAATATTTTCATCTGTGACATTTCTGATCAAGTCAGGCTACTTTGCTTAATCTCCTCTGCATTTTCATACCCCATGGAATCAAATTCAAACTTTTGTTTATCAAAACTGGCCTTTTTTCACCTGGATTTTGGCTGTCACTCCTCCTCACCCCCATTCACATCTATGTCTTTGGCAGCACTTAACTACTCTTGTCCTTGATGTGCCATGTTCTTCCTCAATTTCTTGTGTTGGTGGAGACCCGCAACCAAGAACTCCTTTCTATTCTCAACTCATCATTTAATACTCAGCCTAAGCAACATACCTCTGGCGTCTATTTTTCATGTTATCCTTTATGACATTTCAAAGTATTTCACAGGGTCATTTGTGGATCAAATATGACAATAAATATAAGGAAAAATAAGAATTGAAAAAAATATATTAATGTAAGTATATATTTCAAAGTTTTTATTTTGTCCAAACATATATTGTATGACTTTGCAAGCATTTTAAGGATGAGTACTTTTACTGGAATGATTAAAATTTCACTTTTATCTAAAACTGAATATATGTAATATATATTTATGATCTTTAATACTTTGTGTTGAATGTCATAACTGTCTCTTGAAAACATGAAAAGAATACTAAATGGGAATTATTATTGTAAAAAAACTATATGTATAAAAATAATAGTAGTTTTACCAGTATTTGAATATCATTTCTCTTTAGGCAGATACATAACTTAAAAACTATTTTATTATATTTATTTTAATTTAACTAGTAGTTAAAATAATACCTATATGTAAGAAGTAAGAAAATGAAATATGGCTTCTTTTTTTGTCTTTGTGGATTTAACCAAGAAAATACTGCCAAAGTAATGATTCAGGTATAGTTTATTCTGATGAACTACAACAGAACAGTCTTCTTCTGCAAAATTCCAAGACCAAACTGAAGAACAAGAAGACAAGTCACTAAGATACTTACTTTTTATTTCAAATCATCCTGTTTCTTGTATTTCTTATAAGTTTTAAATTTGGCGCATATTCTAAATCTATGCAAATAAAACAACATTCTCCTGTCTCTGTTTACCTGTTATTATATCATGTGGTAATAGTATGATAGAGTTTTATTATTTGCTCTTTTTTTGTTTTTTACTATTTTTCTTTTTTTTTCTTTTTAGCTCAATCCCTCCATCCCTCCCCCCCCCATCCACGCATCCTATTTCTCTGTACAGTTCTCAGCCTGATTTCTACCAATGAGCCTGTCTCTATTTTGCTTGTAGGGAGAGGGTGCTAAGTTTGGGATGATAGATAGGATTTAAAAAGAAATGTGGTGGGGAAATGGAGAGTTGTTTAATGAGTAGAGTTTCAGTTTCCCCAAATGAAAAAGTTATGTTGATTTATTGAACAACACTGTGAACTTACCTACCATTACTGACCTGTATACCTAAGAATGGTTTAAGTGATAAATTTCACCACAATTAATATTTAAAGCAACAATAATAAAATAGATGTGGCATACAAAATATTTCATTTTCGCCCTAGCTGGTTTGGCTCAATGGATAGTGTTGACCTGCGGACTGAAGGGTCCTAGGTTTGATTCCAGTCAAAGGCACATGCCAGGGTTGCAGGATTGATCCCCAGTAGGGGGCATACAGGAGGCAGCCGATCAATGATTCTCTCTTATCATTGATGTTTCTACCACTCTCTCCCTCTCTCTTCCTTTCTAAAATCAATAAAAACATATTTTAAAAAATATTTCATGTTCAGGGCCTTAAGGGCACCTTTGTCACCCATGTGTTTATGGCAGGGTGGTTCAGAATACAACCTTCTGGAGCCAGACTGTCTAATTTGAAAACCTGGCTCTGCCACTTACTCCTTGTGGCACCAGGGGTAAGTTACTTAACCTCTCTGAGCCTCATTTTTTTCATCTGCAAAATGGAGATATTTAATAGGCCTGTTTTCACATAGTGTTACAAGATTTAGGGAAGATGATATTTTGCCCTAGTCAGTTTGGCTCAGTGGATAGAGCGTTGGCCTGTTCTGGGTTCAATTCCGGTCAAGGGTAGATACTTTGATTAAAGGCTCCTCCCAGGTCCAGGCCAGGGCCTGTGCAGGAGGCAACCAATCAATGTGTTTCTTTCACATCGATGTTCCTTTCTGTCTTTCCTTTCCCTAAAAATCAATGGACAAATATTCTTGGGTGAGGATTAACAAAACAAAACAAAACAAAACAAAAAGATGATATTTTAAAGCTTTTAAAACATTCCATAAAGACACTGACTATGCCTTGCCATGTGAGCAGTTAGCAGCGGTGCATTGCTCCAGGATGCAGAGGACCAAACCAGAGAGGGTCGGAGTCAGCATCGCCACCATCTGTCCACCATCCAGATACCATTGATGACGTGTACACATAAGGAACTGTTTGACATTGAAACTGGGACTCAAAGCTATCAGACATTGAAATTGGGACTCAAACATTTTTCTTCTGCTCTTGTTGGTTTATTTCTAGCATACAGGGGCAAGATGTTTTTAAAGACAGGAATCAGGGTGGGGGGGAAGCAGATGCAGAGGCAAAGAAGCAATGAACAGACTGTCAAACTACAGTGGGATGGCAGGGGAGATCGGGGGGGCCTGTAAGAGATCAACCTGTATGCATGTATGTAAGCATAGCCAATGGATACAGGACATTGGGGTGGGGGGGGCAAGTGAGGGCATGTACTGGGGGGTGGGGAAGGCCAGGGGAAGGTCAATAGGGAACAAAAAGCAGACATATGTACTACTATTTGTAACACTTTAAACAATAAAAATATATATTAAAAAAACATTCCATAAAATAAATTCTCCAAAATAACTAAAACCAAGGGGTTATTCTCACCAAATTTAAAAAAATATTCTTTAGATAATGTAACAATACAGGGCTATCTGGAAAACATGAAAATACTGTGGTGAGCAACAGGGACCACCTGGAAGTGGTGCTAATTCTCCAATGCAAATAAATAAGATCTACATTACTGCTGATTTTCAAAATGATGTGGCATCAGTTTTCTGATGCTCTGGACACAACAAGCAAATGATAGTGTCTAATATAAGCCCCAAATCTAACATCCCAACAGGCGACCCCCTGAGTTGCAAATTAAGTTGCCTCACACACGCTGCATTCCACAAAGCCTATTTCAAGATAGGTGGCTAAAGGAGTTCATTTAATAACTGATGATTCCCCCAGGCAAAGAGAGAAGGCCAGTGAGCAGTGCCTCAGAGTAAATAAGAGCCTGTGGATATCTTTGTAGGCACCAGTCAACCAGTCACCCACCTAAAGTGCTTACCAGTAACTATAAAGTGGTTGCCATACCTTGCATGCATTCATTCATTCATTCATTCATTCACTCACTCATTCAAATATTTTTGAGCATCTATTATAGGATAGATTGTGTCAAAGCTCTACGAACACAGCAGTAAATGAGACATGATGTCTTTCAAACGCTCACAGTCTAGTAAATAAATAGTAACAAAGTAAAGACAACTATAGTGTGGCTTCCAAAAAAAATTGCAAGCATACAAGTTATGCATGAACTTTTTTAGTTTTTAGATTATATGGTATTCAAAGATAATTTTAAGAAACTTTCCAATTTAGGATTTAAAATGGAAGTAGCAACAGACCTCCAGATGTAGTATTGACATAATACACTTTTTTATCACTTGCTCTCATTTCAGCCTAATAAGCTCTCTTGGCTCTCATCTTTCAATGTTTAATCCAAAGCAATTAAAGTGATATACAAATGCCATTTGCATTGCTTTAAGAGTGGCACTTAATACACAATCTCATTATAATAGGCAACTAGAATGTTAATAGAATGATCAACTCATTTTTATTTTTAAAATATGTTTTTATTGTAAGCATACTTATAAATAAAATGTATACATACACAGATTTCATTTGATCAATGCTATGTGGATGTATTTGTCTTGAATACTGAACACAATCAATACTATGTGATATTTCTATTTAAAAGCCTGCTATTCTTTTGCTCAGTCTCCAAAGAAATAAATATTTTAGCTACTGAATTGCATTAACAAAAATTGTAAGGTAAGTGTGTGTGTGTGTGTGTGTGTGTCTGTGTGTGTATTTAAGGCACTTTCCATTTAGGATTTAGTTCTAACTGGAAAATCAGAAGGTAACAGTGGAAATGCCAGCTATGCTTTATGAGAATAGATTAAAATAGTTAGGCTTGTTTGGCAGATTGCTTGTATTAATGGTCCCAGTTTTTAACTCCTACATCTATCAATACCCTGTGAATGTAACTTCCGCTCTGAATCATCCACCATGTGAATTGTTTGGGCCAGTGGGATGTTAGATGTCGTTATGCAGAGGCTTGAGTTATACTTAGACATCTCTTTCTCCTTTGTTGTTCCACTGCTGTTGACATGAGAACATGCCTGATGAATAAAGTCTCATAGAACTAGATTCTAGCCTCCCCACCCCAGTTATCCACCTGAGGCCATCTGAAATCAATCAACAAGTAGTTGACTTCTCCAGAGGAATTTAGCTGTAGTTGGCTCAGTTTAGGAGACAGTATATTTTCCATCTCTAAGAGTCATTTTTTTATCATCATCTGTTGTGAAAATCATTATGTAGGATGGTACATACCACTGCCTTAAGATTTAATAGATTTTCTTTTTTTGAATTTATTTTCCATTAAACCTTATTTAATAACATTAAAACAACCTGAAGCTAGATAGAAAGATACTCTATTAAGCAAAAAGATGTATCAGAATTTGAATATCTCTTCAAAAAGGAAATAAATTTAAACTAAAAGCCTTGTATAGTAGCTCAAAGATATTTGGTGGCCAAACTGATATTAATAATTAATTTATATTAGTCCCACACATTCACTAAAAATATTTATTAAGAAACCACTATGTGCTACATTGTCCAAAATTCTGGAAAACAAAAACAGATAATCTTTAAGACTTTTATTTAAGTGCTTTGCTTGGTAAACTCAACTTTTAAAAAATTCTTAGTTAAACCAAAAACATAAACATCATCTTTTTAAAAATTGTTTGACACAAACAACAAACTAAAATATTAATTTCTGTTTATGTACAAAAAGGAAACAAAAATATAAAAGAATGAAAAACGTGATCTAGAATTAATCTGGACTTAATTTTATTTAAATTTTGACTCCTACACTTATTTCCTTCCTAATCTATTCCATCTGTGATCCCAGACTTACATGACTAAAAACCATTTAAGTAAATCTAAAAACTTGCAGTTTAGCATGATCCTAAGACAAACAGTTGGCCCACTGACCAAACCTTGAATTGTGGAAACCCATATCTCCAGTCAGGAGTGCTAAAGGATTTGGAATATGGGGCTAAGGTGAGGAAGATGGGCTTAAATCAAAGCTCCATTTATAAGTTGTCTGACCTTAGGTCAGTAATTTAAACTCTTTAACTTTTTACTATATACCTGCTTTAAAGTCCAGAAGTATACTACACTGAATATGATCTTTTGATATCATTGTTTATAGCTCGCAAGTTATTTTTTTTCTGTTCCTACAGCTCCACACAATACTTTCTTACCTGTATTAAGAATCTAAGATGAAAAAGAAGCTCCTCCCCCCAAAAAGATAAAGACATTACAAAGAAAGATAATTACATGTCCATATCCCTGAAGAACATATATGCTAAAATCCTCAACAAAATCTTAGCAAATAGGATCCAGAAATATATTAAAAAGATCATACATCATAAGCAAGTGGGATTTTTTTCAAGGGATGCAAGGCTGGTACAATATTTGCAAATCAATAATTGTGATATATCACATAAACAAACTGAAAGACAAAAATCATATGATCATATCAACAGATACAGAAAAAGCATTCCAGAAAATCTAATACCCATTTTTTGATTAAAAAAAAAAATCTTTCAGCAAAGTGAGAATAGAGGGATCCTACCTCAACATACTATGATGTGACAAACGTACAGCCAACAACATATTCAAAGGGCAAAAACTAAAACCATTTCTTCTAAGAACATGACAAAGACAGGGATGTCCACCTTCACCACTCTTACTCAACTTCTCTGATCGCAAATTCTAGCCACAGCACATAAAAGGGTCATCCAAACTGGAAAGGAATAAGTAAAACTCTCATAATTCACAGATGACATGATATTGTATACAGAAAACTCTAACTAAAGACTCCACCAAGAAACAACTAGATTTAATAAATGAATTAGGAAATGTAGCAGGATACAAAATCAACACCCAAAAATCAATGGTATTTTTATAAAAAAATGAATTCTCAGAAAGAAAAACTGAACAAACAATCCCATTTACCATTGCAACAACAACAAAAAATAAGACATTTAGGAATAAACTTAAACAAGGAGGTAAAAGACTTTTACTCAGAAAACTACAGAACATTGAAAAAACACATAGAGGAATATATAAACAAATGGAAGAATATACAGTGTTCATGGATCAGTAGAATTAGCATGATTAAAATGCCCATACTACCCTTAGCAATCTATACATTCAATGTAATAACTATTAAAATACTATGATATAGTTCAAAGACTGAGAACATATACTCCCCCAAAATTTATATGAAACCAAAAACGACCCCAAGTAGCTGCAGCAAATTTGAGAAAGAAGAACAAAGTTGGAGGGATCACAAGACCAAATATCAAGTTATACTACAAAGTCACTGTACTCAAAACAGCCTGGTACTGGTATAAGAATAGACCAATGGAACAGAACAGAGACCCTAGAAATTGATGCAAGCCATTATGCTCAATTAATATTTGACTAAGGGGATAAGAGCATACAATGGAGCCAATAAAGTCTCTTTAAAAAAATGGTGCTAGAAAATTGGACACATGCAAAAAATGAAACTAGACCACCAACTTACACCATACACAAAATAAAGTCAAAACAGATAAAAGACTTAAATGTGAGTCATGAAACCATAAAAGTCCTATAAGAAATCATAGGCAGCAAAATCTCAGGTAACTCTGGTAGAAAAATGTTTGTAGCTACATTTTCTAGGGCAAGGGAAACAAGGAGAAAACAAAGAAATGGGACTGTATCAAACTAAAAAGCTTCTGCACAGCAAAGGAAACCATCAACAAAATGAAAAGGGAGCCCACTATATGGGAGAACATATTTGACAATGATTCATCTGATAAAGGGTTGATATCCAAAATATATAAGGAAATCATACAACTTGACAAAAGCAAGATAAACAATCCAATTAAAAAAATTGGCAAAGACCAAATAGACACTTCTCCAAAGTGGACATAGAGATGGTCAAGAGACATAAGCTCAAAGTCACTGATCACTAGAGAGATGCAAGTTAAAATGACAGTGAGGTATCACCTCACACCTGTCAGAATGGCTATCTTCAACAAGTCAACAAATGACAAGTGCTGCCGAGGATGTGGAGAATAGGGAACCCTAGTACACTGCTGGTGGGAATTCAGACTGGAAAAGAGTATGGAGTTTCCTCAAAAAATTAAATATAGAACTTCCATTTGACCCAGTGATCCCACTTCTAGGAATAGAACCTACAAACCCAAAATACCAATCAGAAATAATGAATCCCTATGCTCATAGCAGTACAATTTATAATAGCTAAGATCTGAAGACAGCCCAAGTGCCCATTAGGAGATGAGTGGATAAAAAAGCTGTTTTACATTTACACCATGTAATACTATGCAGAAGTAACACACATATATATATATATATATATATATGTTACCCATATACATTTACCCATTGCGATAGCCAAAGGGATCTGGAGAGTATTATGCTAAGTGAAATAAGTCAGAGAAAGACAAGTATCACATAATCTCACTCATATATGGAATCTAATGAATAAACTGATGAACAAAATAGATCGAGAGATAATAGAAGCCTGGGACAGGCTGTGGAATCTGAGGGAAGACAGGAGAGGGTGGGTGGAGAGATCAACTAAAGAACTTGTATGCATATATGCATAATCTATGGACACAGGCAACAGGGCGGTGAAGGTCTGGGGTGGAGAATGGGGGTTAAGGATGAACTAGAAGTGGCCAATGGGATAAAAAAAGGGGGCATACATAATACTTTCAACAATAAAAATTTTTAAAAATAAAAAAATAAACAAGTGCTGGTGAGGAGGCGGAGAAAAAGGAATCCTCATGCACTGCTGGTGGGAATGCAGACTGGTGCAGCCACTGTGGAGAACAGTGTGGAGTTTCCTCAAAAAAATAAAAATGGAGCTACCATTGGACCCAGTAATCCCACTTTTAGGAACATACCCCAAGAAACTAGAACCACCGATCAGAAAGGATATATGTGCCCCTATGTTCATAGCAGTACAATTCACCATAGCTAAGATTTGGAAACAGACTAAATGCCCTTTAGCAGATGGGTGTATTAGAAAACTCTGGTACATCTACACAATGGGAAACTATGCTGCTATAAAAAAGAAGGAATTCTTATCACTTGCAGCAGCATGGATGGATCTGGAGAGCATTATGTTAAGTGAAATAAGCCAGGCAATGAAAAAAAAATGCCACATGAGCGCACTCATTTATGGATAATAAAGAACATTATAACCTGATGAACTAAAAGATACAGAGGCAGAGAAGCATCAAACATATTGTCAAATTACAACAGGAAGGCTGGGGAGTGTTGGGGAGGGGGGGAAAGAGATCAGCTGAAGGACTTGTATGCATGCATATAAGCACACCAATGGACACAAGACACTTGGGGGGTAGGATGAGGGCATGGGACGGGGGGTTGGGGAGGGTTGGGGAAGATCAATGGGGGAAAAAGGAGATGTATGTACTGCTCTATGTAATACTTTAAACAATAAAAAATGAAAAAAATAAAATTCAAGACAAAAATAAAGTATAACATTTTAAAATAAGAAAATAAATTGTTTTAAAAATAAATTAAAATGCCAAAAGAATCGCAGTCAGTTAGTATAATGGTTTGCCCCATACCCTTCTTTTTACTTTGATTATAACACTTGAATTTACAAACCAAATGTTCTGAAACCCAGGAAGAAAGAAATAATTATTATTTGGGGGTTATAGCTTTGCTGGTATGCCATAATTAATTCCTGGCTGTAATCATTGGAGCTGTGTTAGCATCATCAAAAAGAAAAATACCTTTTAAACAAAGTATCTGACAAGCCTAAATGAATCACTGGACTAGATTAGATAGTCTACTCATTTCATTGTTCCTAGAACACTTCACATTTTGTACCCATTCCTTGGATTCTTCTCAGGGTATTAGATATAAGATCTTTGCATTATTAAATGCAATTACTGTTGGTTTTCTAAATCCCAACCTCTGTATAATCATCAAAGTTATAAGGATGATGATGATCATTATTACTTATCTTTCAAAGAAATGTAGCACTATAGAGAAATTAATAGCTTATCACTCAGAAGCACTAAGATTGGGCACCATTTTATCAGTATGCTGCTTGCATTGGCAAGTCTCATCACTCCTCTGAGACTCCTTGTCATCATGTATTAAAAATGAACAACATCCTGGCTGGCCAGTGTTGCTCAATGGCTGAGGGTCGACATATGAACCAGGAGGTCACGGTTCTGATTCCTGGTTAGAGAACATACCTGAGTTTCGGGCTTGATCTCCAGTGTGGGGCATGCAGGAAGCAGCCAATCAATGATTCTCTCTCATCATTAATATTTCTATCTCTCCCTCTCTCTTCCTCTCTGAAATCAATAGAAACATATTTTTAAACAATGAATAACAGTATCTGCCCTAATTCATTGGATGAGGATCACCATTAAAATGTACATGAAAGTAAATATAGGTGGAATATTTTCATAAAAAAGTTACACATTACTAATTTTTGTATGAGTTTCACCTATAAAATAGTAATAATAGCCTCTACCTCATAGGATTTTCTGAGGACTCAATAAGAAAATATATTGAAAACATCATAATGACAGAGAGAGTAGCTCAATAAATGATTTATGGTGACTCAGTAACTTTAAGCATTTAGAATAACAAAAAGTTAGAAATAATTATTTATGTACACCATATATTTGTTCACATATTATAATCCATAATGTAATAAAATATTATACTCCCATTCATTTGTAGTACATTAAACTGTGGCAAGTGAGAAAGCATAGCCATGGTAAAATATGATGTGAAAATAGTATAATGAAATTCATCTATTCTCTGATCCTTCCCATTATCTCCAGATGAAAAAAAATCATAAATTATCAGATGTCTTATATTATTAACTTTCCATTCATTCTTTCTGGGTATTTGGTTTGATGAGTAAATGTACCAAGAATATTCTTTGGAGGTCAAAACACCTTTGTTAAAGTTCCTATCTGATAATTAGTTCTAAGAGAATATTCTGATCCAGCCTTGATTTATGCAGGCCATAATCATATGTTCATTAACTGATATTTTAAAACTATGAATATAGGATAGAATTTTACAGGCTCCTGTACTTCCAGTTCCTTCATCATTCCATCATGGCTTACCTTCTTTAATCAGCTTGCATCCCATAAACCCTTCCTGACAGTCTAAATGGTCTGATCAAGCATTTCAAAAACGCTCTTTCTAGCCATGAGTTTTTCACTACATCCTTTTACTTCATCCAGTTTGCCAAGTCCTGTCTCTTTTTCCAAAGTCATTAATTCCTTCTTAAATTACAAAATTAAACCATCCAGAGGTTTTAAAAATATTTTTTTTGTAAAATCCCTATCATATTAATAAAACTAACTCTTTCAAGGTGCTTGAGGTTAACATAGATTGTCCAAAGGAGAACATGAAGTTGAAATGGAGATTAGAAATAAAGCTGCTAGTAGCAAGAAAGTAAGGTCAGAGAATGAGAATTATGTCCAAGAAATCTGAAAAGTTAAATAAAAATGTTGGTTGCGCAAAATCCTATATAAGAAACAGTGGTAAATTTCTAATTCTGATAATATAGCTAACTAGATTATTTGGACCAATTATCCCATTGAAAATAAGTAAAACTACTGGTGTTGTGTTTTTTTTCCCTCAAAATAAAATAGTTTACAAGATTCCTAGGCCAAAATCTAAGAAAAATAAGAGTAAGAATTAAATGGTCCACTGAAGATATTATTCTGAAGGCATTTACTGCACCTACTAATCCCAGTCACCATAGCCTAAGTTTATTGGTGTCACAGATCTAGAAGGGTGGGGATAGAGGGCTTGGTCAAATCTCCAACTGAGAGAATCTCAATTCAGTAAAACTAAGAGCTCCATTCTCAAGAAAAGGATGAAACATAACTAAACTTGACACTCCCCAACCTTCACATATCCTTAAGGCAAATTTATAGAACAAATTCATATTACTTAGTCCCGCCAAAAAACACTACCCTGAAACTATTTATTTCATTTAATTTACAGTGATCCCAGAGTGAACATACTTTAGGCCCTTGCCAAGGCAATTGGAAATCTTTTCTAGAAGAGAACCCCCTAGGCCTCAGTAATCCCCTAAAATACCATTTTACGTAAAATGATCAACTCATTGAAAAAAACAACAACAACTAAGCAAAAAGGAAATAGATGCCTTGAGCAAGAATCAAGCAAGCAGCTCTCTCTCCACTCCTTGTAGCGAAAGTATAAATATGAAATTATAAACCAGCAACTCTAAAACAAAGTAATAGAAGACACATATAGTTATTTCTATACCTGACTACAATAATTGCCTAACCAATTTGAAATAAATAATTCTTAGAACTTCCAGGAAGACAAAATATATAAAATTTAGACCACGAGGAATATATTTCATAGCATATTAAAAACAGCTGATGAGAAAATAGAAATAAGGATGTAGTGGTGAGGTGGGCGGCAGTCATTAAAATATGGGAGTGCTCTCTCATGATATCCCCAGCATACCTCTTTACTCAGAGTGAGCCATGACTAATGGGTATTGGAATATTATTCATGGATCTTGAGGGTCACAGATGATAGTAGGTGAACACTGATAAGAGCACAAATGTAAGAACATCACGGCCACAGATTTCTAGACTGTATCCTTGGCATTTATCACCCTTAAAATGTTTTGCTGATGAGTGGATACTGTAAAGAACTGTAGTACATCTACATAATGGAATACTACATAGTTGTAAAAAGCAAGTATCTCTTTCCTTTTACGACAACAATGGATGGAGAGTATTATGCTAAGTGAAATAAGCCGGTCAAAGAAAAAAATATATATCATGTGATCTCACTAATATGTAGAATCTAATGATAAAAATAAACAGATGAACAAAATGGATCCCAAAGCATGGATATTTAGAACAGACTGGTGGGGGCCAGAGGGTTGAGGGGCTGGGAGTGATTGGATGAGGAAGGTGAAGGGATTAGTTAAAGAACATATATATATATATATCCCATGAGGGACAATAGTGTGGTAAGCCAAAAGAGGGGGAGGTAGGAGGAGGTGGGAAAACAGTGCTGGGGGTGATGGGGGATGTCTACAAAAATGTCAACATTAAGAATTTTTAAAAAGAGATGGGGACAAGGTAGAGCAAATAAAACCCACTTTTTGAAATAAAACAAAATGGTTACGATATATCTTAGAATTTTTTTCTCAAGAATTTAATTCTACACTTTTTTTTCAGTATGAAACTGAATGCAGAGGAAAAATGAAAGTGGTATTTTTGTACTATAATTAGACTTTCAGAGAAAATTAACAAGCAAAAATTTGGTAGCTATGGGGAAAGGACACATACAAAGAGTTCATAGGAGAAAAAAAGCTAATAAAAATCTTTCCTCCCCATCCTCACATTATTTTAGACTAAACTTTCCAAATTTCTTTCTCTTTATTGAACTCTCTCTGGGACTTACCACCTCATTTTCATGTACAGTCACTCTCAAAATTATCCTATTGCCTTTTTTTATAAAACAAAACAAAACAAAACAAAACTTTATTGTTGAAAGTAGTGCATATGTCCCCTTTTTTCTCCTATTGACTTCTTCTAGCTCGTCCCCACCCCCACCTCAGGCCTTCACCACCCTATTGTCTGTGTCCATGGGTTATTCATATATGCATACAAGTTCTTTGGTTGATCTCTTCCCACCCACCCTCCACTGTCTTTCCTTTGTGATTCACAGTCTGTTCTATGTGTCTATGTCTTGGACCTATTTTGTTCATCAGTTTATTTTGTTCATGAGAATACACATATGAGTGAGGTCATGCGATACTTATCTTTCTCCGACTGATTTATTTCACTTAGCATAATATCTCTGGGGCCATCCATTCTGTTGCAAACATTAAGAGTTCTTTCTTTTTTAAAAGCTGTGAAGTATTACATACTGTAAATGTAGAACAGTTTGTTTTATCCATTTCTCTGCTGCTGGGCACTTGGAATGTTTCTAAATCTTAGCTATTGTAAATTGTACTGCTATGAACATAGGGGTGCATATATCCTTTCTGATTGGTGATTCAGGATTCTTGGGATATATTCCTAGGAGTGAGATTAGTGGGTCAAATGGGAGTTCCATATACAATTTTTTGAGGAAACTCCATTCTGTTTTACAGTGGCTACACTAGTCTGCATTCCCACCAACAGTGTACTAGGATTCCCTTTTCTCCACATCTTTGCCAGCACTTTTCATTTGTTGATGGTAGCCATTCTGACAGGTATGAGATAATACCTCATTGTGGTTTTAATTCGCATCCTTAGGTGATCAGTGAGTTTGAGCATTTTGTCATATGTCTCTTGGCCATCTGTATGTCTACTTTATAGAAGTATCTATTTAGGTCCATTGACCATTTTTAATTGGATTGTTTGTCTTCGTTTTGTTAAGTTATATGAGTTTCCTATATATTTTGGAAATTAACCCCTTGTCAAATGAATCATTGGCAAGTAAGTGCTGTGGACTGTCTTTTCATTTTATTGATGGTTTCCTTTGCTGTGCAGAAGCTTTTTATTTTGATGTAGTCCCCTCTGTTTATTTTCTCCCTAGTTTCCTTTGCCCTAGTAGATGTATTGTTAGACATTTTGCTAATAGAGGTGTCTGAGATTTTGCTGCCTATGGTTTCTTCTATAAAATTCTTCTAGTGTCTTAGATCCATCCAGTTAAAGACCAGAATATATCATCTGTCCAATTTCCTATTTCTATTCTGATACCACATTATCCTAGTCATTCAAGCAGGAAACTAGTAATTATGGGACCCTCCTTGTTACCCTCAATCAGTTGCTAAATCATGTGGATTCTGCTTTACACAATGTCTCTCACACCCATCCCCTCCTTTCTAGTACTTTCCCAATGCTCTAGTCAAAGACTTCACTATTTATAAATGAGGCTATTTGGTAATGAGCTGTTAACTATCATCCCTCCCTCTAATATTACCTTCATTCTATTTATCTAATATACGACAGCCAAGTCACATTTTCTGAAAAGTAGGCTGGTTGAGCAAGGATATAATTCACAATTGAAGGGAAAATCAGGAGCTACACAACCAAAAAAAAAAAAAAAGGCTAAGGGAGTTTATGATTGCCAAGCCAGAAATATAAGAAATGCTAAAGGGAGATTGTAAAAAGAAGAAAAGAAAAAAGGGGGAGAAGGGAACACAAGCACAAAAAATAAAAATGGCTACAAACTGGTACCTATCAATAATAACTTTAGAAAACCAGGACCCTACAGCCACTTTTGTAGAAGACCTGCTACCACAGCTGCAGACCCAGGAATACCAACACTCCAGGCACCTGGCCGCAGATTTATGTGAGTCACAAAGCCAATCCCCCTACCCCTGCTGCCCCTTTGGCAGCGACACAGAAGTTATGAGACCCCAGCAGCACAATAAGGCTTTCTGCACACACAAAGCAGTGGTAACTCTGACTGATTTTGAGCCTTGGTATCAGAAATGGGAAGTTTGTTTCCCGTGACTAGTCTCTGTGCACAGGAACGGAGACTGAGCTGAATTTAAGCCTAGCTTCTCATCCTTAGGTAGGTCGTTTTCTGCAACCAGATACCATGCCCATGCATGGAGAGAGCACTGAATTTGAGCCTGGGGGTGCAAACCTTGGGAATTTGTTTCCCATGACCAGATCCTGCACCTCAGCAGAAAGGCTGTGGTGAATTTGAACCTGGATGTGGAGTCTCAGGGACTTTGTTCCCCACAACCAGACCCTGTGCCCACACAGAAAGGCAGCGCTGAATTTGAGCCTGGGTACATGGTCACAGGAAGTTTGTATTCCACAGTGCACGCCCGTCTGACCAGACTCCACATCCACACTAATTCGCAGTGTCACCTGACTCTGCTTCAGGGCAAGGGCATACAGAAGACTGTTTATCACAAGGCAGAAGTGGACCTTCTGCCAATGCAGTGTGACTGAGCTACCCAGTCTCCTGGGCTGATCAGGAATCCTGAATATCCACACAAGAGGCAGCACTGACCACCAGAGATTAGACTCTGTTCCTCATTACATGTGCCTAAGATCCCTGATTCCCAGTACATTCACACTAAGAGCCAATGACTCCAATTCTTGGCACATGTCTTAGTATCAGAGCTCTTCAGTGACACTAGAGGGGATGCAAAACTCCCACTGCACATGGTCCAGACCCCCATAACTTGATATCTGAACCTTCTGGTGATAGTCAGAATGGGGAGACAATGAAGCAATCCCCAGAGAAAATAAAAGGAGGAATCGACAAATAAGGAAATAAGTGAAATGGAAGCATGCAACATGACAGAAAAAGAATTCAGGGTAATTCTCATATAGTTCATGCACCTAATGCATAAGAAAATCAACAACCTATGCAAAAATCAGGAAGAAATGAAAAATGATATAGCTACAATCAAACACACCATGGAATATTTCAACAGTAGATTAAAAGAAGCAGAGGACTGAATCAGCAAGTTAGAAGATCAGGTACAGAAACAAGCCCAATCTGAAAAGCAACTAGAGAAAAAAATTAAAAAGCAGAAGGAGAGCCTAAGTGAGCTTTGAGACAATGCAAAATGAAATGACATATGCATAATAGGGATGCCAGAAGGACAAGAAGAGCAGCAAGGATTAGAAAATTTATTTGAAGAAATAATGACAGAAAACTTCCCTGACATGGGGAAGAAAAAGTTACTCAAGTACAAAGAGTACCAAGGAAGATGAATCCCAAAAGACCCATACCAAGACACACCATAATTTCAATGGGAAATGTTATTGAAAAAGAAAGAATCTTAAAGGCTGCAAGAGAAAGACAGAGAGTTAACTACAAAGGATCCCCATCAGATTATCAAATGATTTCTCAACAGAAACACAGCAAGCTAGAAGAGAATGGAAGGAGATATAATAAGTGATACAAAGCAAGGGACTCAATCCAAGAATACTCTATCCATCAAGATAATCAATCAAAATTGAAGGGGAAATCAGGATCTTCACAGACAAATGAAGGCTAAGGGAGTTTATCACTACCAAACCAGCAATGGAAGAAATGCTAAAGAGAATGCTGTAAAAAGAAGAAACAAATAGGTAAGAAGGAAAACAGCCTCAAAAAAATAAAAATGGCTACAAACAAATACCTTTCAATAATAATGTTAAATGTAAATGGACTAAATGCTCCAATCAAAAGACATTGAGTGGATGAATGGATAAAAAACAAAAATAAAAACATGACCCATATATATGCTATCTATAAGAGACCCACCTCAGAACAAGGGACTCACATAGACTGAAAGTTAAGGGATGGAAAAATATGTTTCAGGCAAATAGAAATGAAAAAAAAAACTGAGATAGCAATACTTATAACCGATAAAATAGTGAAGGCCATAACAAGAGATAAGGAAGGCCATTTCATAATACTAAAGGGATTGATACAACAAGAGGATATAACCTTGGTAAACATAAATGCACCCAATGCAGGAGCACCCAAATACATAAAAAATCTCCTGGAAGATATCAAGAGAGAGATTGACAACAATACAATCATAGTAGGGTCCTTTAATACATCACTGACATCAATGGATAAATCCTCTAGACAAAAAAAATCAGCAAAGAAACAACAATCCTAAATGAGAGAGAGCAAGATACTGAAAACCTATTTGAAGAAATCATGACCAAAACCTTCTGCCACCAGGTGAAAGAAATAGATGTACAAGTCCATGAAGTGCACAGAATCCCAAACAAAAGGAATCCAAACATCATAATTAAAATGCCAAGAGTAAAAGACAAAGAGGATATTAAAAGCAGCAAGAGAAAAACAGTTAACTACCTTCAAGTTAGCACCTATACAATTTTCAGCTGATTTCTCAACAGAAACTATGCAGGCCAGACAGAAGTGGCAGGAAATATTCAAAGTGATGAATAGCAAGAACCTACAGCCAAGATTACTCTACCCAGCAAAGCTATCATTCAGAATTGAAGGTCAGATAAAGAGCTTCAAAGATCAGAAAAAGCTAAATTGTTCATCACCATCAAACCAGTATTGTATGAAATGCTGACAATTTTTAAGAAGAGGGAAAAGAAGAAAAAGGTAAAGATATAAATTATGAACAACAAATACATATCTATCAACAAGTGAATCTAAAAAGTCAATTGAATAAAAAGAATCTGATGAACAGAATAAACTGGTGAATATAATAGAATGAGGGGCATAGGAAGGGTGTGGTAATTCTGGGGGGTAGGGGTGTGGGAGTGCAGTAAGAGGGTGGACAAAAGTCATACACCAATGGATGAGGACAGCAGGTGGGGGTAAGGGCCATCTGGGGCTGGAACCAGGTGGAGTTGAGCTATGGCGAGGGGGAAAGAGGAACAATTGTAATAATCTGAACAATAAAGATTTATTTTTTAAAAAAGCTTCCATTAAACAAAAGTTAGGGGCCAGAGGGCTTTACAGGAGAGTTTTACCAAACATTCAAAGAAGAACTAAAAGCTATCTTTCTCAGACTATTCCAAAAATTCAAGAGGAAGGCACACTTCCAAGCTCTTTCTATGAAGCTAGCATTACCCTAATCCAAAAACCAGATAAAGACACTACAAGAAAGAGAATTACAAGCCAATATCCTTGATGAACAAATATGCTAAAATCCTCAACAAAATTCTAGCAAATCATATCCAGCATTACATTAGAATTCACATACACCATGATCAAGTGGGATTTATTCCAGAGATGCCAGCCTGGTACAATACCCATAAATCAATAAATGTGATTCATTACATAAACAAATTGAGAGTCAAAAATCACATATTCATATCAATTGATGCAGAAAAGTCATTTGACAAAATCCAACACCCTTTCCTGATAAAAGCTCTCAGCGAAGTGGGAATAGAGGGATCATAACTTAACATAATACCAGCCTTATATGACAAACCTACAGCCAGTATCATACTCAATGGGCAAAAACTAAAACCATTTCCCCTAAGAACAGGCACAACACTGGATGCCCACTCTCACCCCTTCTATTGGACGTGGTACTGGACGTACTAGGCATAGCAATCAGACAAGAAGGAATAAAAGGCATCCACTTTGGAAAAGTAGAAGTAAAATTATCAGTACTTGCAGATGACATGATCTTGTACATAGAAAACCCTAAAGACTCCATCAAAAAACTATTATAATTAATAAATGAATTCGGCAATGTAACAGGATACAAAATTAACCCCCAGAAATCTATGGCTTTTTTTATACACCAATAATGAACTCACAGAAGGAGATACTAAAGTAACAATTCCATTTACAATTGCACTAAAAATTAAAATATCTAGGAATAAATTTAACCAAGGAGTTAAAGGACCTGAACTCAGAAAATTACAGGATGCTGAAAAAAGAGATAGAGGAAGATATAAATAGATGGAAGAATATATAATGTTCATGGATTGGTACAATTAATATCATTAAATGTCCATACTACCCAAATAAATCTATAGATTCTTTTAAATACCAATGGCATATTTCAAAGACCTAGAACAAACTCTCCAAAAATTATTCTGGAATAAAAAAGCCCCAAATAGCTTCAGCAATCTTGAGAAAGAAAAAAGTTGGAGGGATCACAATACCAGATATCAAGTTATACTATAAAACCACTGATCTCAAAACTGCCTGGGTTCTGTCATCTGTCAAAAACATTTGTTCTTTCCACAAGAACAGACATATAGACCAATGGAAAAGAAGAGAGAACCAGGAGATTGAACCAACCCATCATACTCAATTATTTGACATAGTGCTGGGAAAATTGGACAGATTCATGAAAAAGAATGAAACAAAACCACTAACATAAGCTAAACACAAAAATAAACTAAAAATAGATAAAGGGCTTAAATGTAAGATAGGAAACCATAAAAAAATAATCGAAGAAGCCAAAGGTAGCAAAATAGCAGAGATTTGTCATAGCAATATCTTTGCCAATATAGCTCCCAGGGCAATGGAAACTAAGGAGAAAATAAACAATGGGACTACATCAAAATATAAAGCACAACAAAAGAAACCATCAACAAAACAACAAAAAAGCCCACTGCATGAGAGAACATATTGCCAATGTTATCTCTGATAAGAGTTTAATCTCCAAAATTTATAGGGAATTCATACAATTTAACAAAAAGTAGATTAATAACCAATAAAAAATAATGGGCAAAGGAGCTAAATAGACACTTTTTGAAAGAGGACATTCAGAAAGCCAAAAAACACATGAAAACATATTCAAAGTCACTAATCATCCAAGAGATGCAAATCAAGACACCAATGAAGTACCATCTCACACCTGTCAGAATGGCAATCATCAAAAAATCAACAAACAACAAATGCTGGTGAGGATGGGGAGAAAAAGAAACCCTCTTGCACTGCTGGTGGGAATGCAGACTGTGACAGCCACTCTGAAAAACAGTATGGCATTTCCTCAAAAAATTAAAACTGGAACTCCCATTTGACTCAGTAATCCTACCTCTAGGAATATAGCTCCCCAAAAAACAGAAACGCCAATAAGAAAGGATATATGCAACCCTATGTTCATAGAAGCACAATTTACAATAGCTTAGATTTGGAAACAGCCTAAGTGGCCATCAGCAGATGAGTGGATTAGAAAATTTTGGAACATGTACACAATGGAATACTATGCTGCTGTAAAAAAAGAAGGGATTCTTACCTTTTTCAACAGCATGGATGGAACTGGAGAACATTATGCTAAGTGAAATGAGCCAGTCAGAGAAAGATAAATATCACATGATCTCACTCATTTATGGAATATAATGAACAACATAAACTGATGAACAAAAATAGAACCAGAGTCATAAAAGCATGGAACTGACTGTCCAACCTATTAGTGAAGGCAGGGGGTGAGGGTGTGAGAGATCAACCAAAGGACTTGTGTGCGTGCATATGAGCATAACCAATGGACACAGATGAGGGGAGGTGGTGAGGACATGTGCTGAGGGATGGGGGCAGCTGGGGAGAGGTCAGTGGGGGGGGAATGAGACTTCTGTCATACTTTTAACAATAAAGAACTTAAATTTTAAAAAGAAGTTAGGTTGGATGACACATTCATCATCTCTTACAAAGTTATGAGTTTTTATATAAAATCTCTATTAAACTTTTCCATATTTTCTCTTACTGTGATCATATGTATAACACCCTCTCTTTCTGACAAAGTCTTTGATTCTGCATCCTTGGATTCTCTCTATGATAGGTAACATTAATCCCTTGCCTGGCATGACCCTAATTCTCACCTTTGTAGTCAAAACTCATTTCAAACACTATATACTCGAAGTCATCTTCACATGTGTAACTATTCTTATTTATAATATTTTACAGATCTTTGTTTATATTTTCTTTAGGCCAACAAGCAATTCACTTTGCATTATATGCATTTGCATACTAAGAAGAATTTACCCCATGTCGCTTCAAAAGCCTTCAGCAAATGGACTGTTACTCATTGTTGATGCTCTATAACATCTGGCATAGTATAAGTGTTCAATAAATAAATATGGGATAGACCAATTAATATCGCCATTTTCAATATACAGTGGTACCTCGAGATATGAGTTTAATTAGTTCCATAACCTTACGCGTATATCAACTTGCTTGTATTTCAAAGCAAATTTCCCCACTGAAATCAATTGAAATGCCGTTAATCCATTCCAGCCCCCGAAATACCACCCCAGTTGTTCTTGTTACGCGTTTTTGAATAAGAAAAATGTATTTATAAATGACAAATATTGTATAAAAACATAATAAATGAGAATGTAAAGGAATAAACTGGTTTTATAAAGTGTATTTACCTACTCATTACACTCTTAGTGCTACACTTTATCCCTAACCTGAATGTAACTTAACTAATCTTCACTGAACTTAATTGCTACTGGTCTTTGCATTTTTGGCCGATTTAAAAAAAAAACAAAAAAAAAAAAACACGTGTCCAACGAGGTTTGCCTCTTCCTCCCTTTCAGAATGTTTCTGAAATGGGTGAGGCAAGTTTCATTGAACAGCTCCAATGCACGACCAGTAGCAACTTTTTCGGGGTGTTTCTTTTCTATGAAGTGTGACACCCTCTCCCACATTCCTAAGATCTCTTTTATCTCACTTGTAGAGATCTCCTCCACCTCTGGCTCCTCCTAGAAACCAATTTCTTGGAGAACCTCCGCATATTGCTTAGACTGCAACTCTTGTAACTCCTCCGTGGTGAGTTCCAGAGAGTGCTCCTCCACGAGCTCATTCACATCTCTCTCATCCACCACCTCCAGGCCCATGGATTTTCCCAGAGACACTATCTCCTCCTCCACTGGCACCTCGGGTTCGAATCCTTGGAAGGTGCTTTCGGCTACGGCCTCAGGCCACAGCTTCTTCCATGCAGAGGTCAAAGTCCTCGTTATAACACCCAGCCAGGCCTGATCAATAATTCTGAGGCATATCACGATGTTAAAGTGCTTCTTCCAGAACTCTCGAAAGGTGAGGTGTGTGTTCTCCATCACCTGAAAGCAGCACCGGAACAGGTGCTTGATGTACAGCTTTTTAAAATTAGAAATACCTCCTGATCCATGGGCTGCAGGATAGGAGTGGTGTTGGGTGGTAGGTAGACAACCTTTATAAACTTGAACTCTTCGAGGAGTTCATCTTTCAGGTTCGGTGGGTGAGCAGGAGCATTGTTGAGGATGAGGAGGGCTTGCATGGTTAGGTTGTTTTCCTGTAGATATTTCTTAACAACAGAAGGGCCGAAAACCAGGTTTGCCCACTCCACAAAGAACTGCCTGGTGACCCATGCCTTCGGGTTTGCCCTCCACATAACTTGCAGTTTATCTTTTAAAACCTTATGTGACTTAAAGACTCTGGGGTTTTCCAAATGGTATAGGAGCAGAGGCTTGATCTTGCAGTCGCCACTCGCATTGGCGCACAGTGCGAGAGTTAGCCTATCCTTCATGGGTTTGTGGCCTGGCATCGCCTTCTCCTCTGCCGTTATATAAGTCCTATTTGGCATCTTCTTCCAGAAAAGCCCTGTCTCATCACAGTTGAAGACTTGCTGGGGGATATATCCTTTGGCTTCTATCAGTTCAGAAAAAGTTTTGAGGTAATCCACAGCTGCCTTCACATCCGAACTTGCTGCCTCACCATGCCTGACGATGGAGTGAATGCCGGACCTTTTCCTGAAGTTATCAAACCAGCCTCTACTGGCTTTAAATGAGTCTTTGGATGCTTCGTCCGCGGAAGTGCGTGGGGTCTGCTCCAGCAGATCACCGTAAATCGCTCGCGCCTTCTCGCATATGATGCCCTGTGTTAATGTATCTCCTTTAAGCTGCTTCTCCTTCACCCACACCATCAGTAGATTCTCCATCTTTTCATGGAGAGAGCTACGGAGCTTAGAAATTAATGTAATGCCCTTAGCTGGCATTATGCCCTTTATCTCCCCCTTCTGTTTAAGCACATTGCATATCGTTGAAGTACTACGCCCGTACTGCCTCGCCAAGTCAGCCACTCGCACACCTTGCTCATATTTTTCTATGATTTCACGCTTTCATTCAATAGACATCATCCTCTTCTGAGCACTGACCTTTCCACTCGCTTTCTTTGGACCCATGGTTATAAAAAGAAATGTGATAAAGTATGTAAATGCACAAAAGATGCTTCGACAATGAGGTAAATAAGCACACTGACTGAGGCGTGGGAAACCATGAGATGCTGGAGTCGCGGTAAACTGGTGGGTCGTGTGCAGCCGGCAGATCCGTGCGATTACTCCTATCTCAAATGTTGCTCGTATTTCAAAGCAAAAAAATTGCTTGCTCGACCGCTCGTATCTCAAAAACCTTGTATGTTAGGGCACTCATATCTCGAGGTACCACTGTATACATTTCCCTCTTGATTTTAAGTTGGTACCTCATAATATTCTGACAAGTAAATGTATAATCCGTAAACAGTTATCATTGCTGCTGGACACACCTGTTAGATTTCTTTATGATAGTCAACAGTGAGGGTTTAATATATCCCCCAAAATGTAAATCACAAAATCCATCAGCCCTCTGGGTCAAGCAGATATATGACAATTGCAAGTCAATTATCTGCTTAAAGCTCTCTTCCTGCAGACACTAATTTTTTGTTTAATTTATCAAGTACAAATACACATATAATGCTTACTATGACCTACTGAGAGCACAATCTCAAGGTCAGCAAAGGCAACAAAGCATTCCCTGAATTCCTACCACTGTATTTGTCCTAACCCAAAAACACACCCAGTAATTTCTATGATATACATTCAAAAAAATAAATTCTACATCAAATTTTTTTAAGTAAACTATAAATAAACCAGCATTTGCATTCTGATCCTGGAATAGGTAAGGCTGGAAGGCTTTCTTAAATAATGCAACAGGGAAAAACAAAACCCTGAAAGACAAAATTGATATATTTAACTTATAAAATTAAACAAAAATAACAACCTAAACAAAGTAAAGAAAAGATAAAGGACATACTCTCAGAAAATATCTTCAATGCATAAAATCTACAAATAGCATTTGCTTTTTTTTCAGCACTTCTAAAAGATATAGGTACTAAGAACTCATGTCCTGCTATTGGAAAAGTAAATTGGTACTGACATTTGGAGGGCAATTTCACAATATCTATTAAAATTAACTATGCCTGTACTCTATGACCATCAGTTTACCTGCTTAATATCTATCCCAGAAAAATATCTGCATACTCATGGACTGTAACTAAAGCATTGTTCGTAATATTTGAACAATTGTAAATGTCTACCAATAGAAAAACGGTTTAATAGCATTTATGTGTAGCCTGGCTGAAAGGTTCTTCACTGGTTAAAATGAATGAGTTAAGCCATGGCCATGCAACTCAGTTGACCAAAAGGAATAAATACTTCTCCCAAGAAACATACAAATGGCCAACAGATATACGAAAAGATGTGCCGCTTCATTAGCTATTAGTGGAATGCAAATCAAAATCCCAATAAGATACTATCTCACACCTGTTAGAATGCCTATTATCAACAAGACCAGTCATAACAAGTGTTGGAGAGATTGTTCAGAAAAGGGAACCCTTATTCACTGCTACTGGGAATGTCAACTGCTACAGCCACTATGAAAAACAGAATGGCAGTTCCTCAAACAAATGAAGAATATGGTTACCATAAAACCCAGGGACCTCTCTTTTGGATATCTACCCCCCATTGTATATATGGGCCACATCTTTATCAAATCGTCTATGGAAAGACATCGGTTGTCTCAGCCACTGTGGGAGAAAACCATTAAGAATAATTTGGCTATTTGTTTTCTATATTTTAAAATAGAGCTTGTATTTTCTAATAGAAAAAAAAAGTTAAATTTGTTTTCCTTTTTAATGGTAAATACAGGAAGGAAATCAACAAGTGCATTTTTTTTGGATTAACAAAGTAATTAACACTTGTTGGCAGACAGTTTAGAAATTGTCATTTCTGTGAGGCACTGATGAGAGAGATCTCTAGAAGTAATGACCATGTTCTGTCCAAGGGAGCTTTTTCAGTAGCTATTTGTTTGAAATTCTGTTCCAATACAATAATAATAATAATAATAATAATAATAATAACAATAATAATAATAATTAAAAAATTTAAAAAACAAAACAAACTTCCGTCTGGGGTCGGGAATGGGGCGGGCTGGAAGGGATTACGGGAAAAACGGACATATGTAATACTTTCAAAAATAAAGATTTTAAAAAAAAAACACCTGTGAATCTGCTATGGTGCTCTATTATCCTGCTTCTTTGACCTTGCATAGTTCATTATCTTTGTGTGTGTTTTTTTAATGATGTTTTCTTGAACTAAAAGACAAATGCATTATTACCATCATTATTTTAAGCTGCATATGAGCATAATTAAATAATTCGGGTGATACTAGTCTACATTCTAAGTCTTGTTTACAATTTTTAAACTGACACATAATTAGAAAACAAAATAAATTAGACTTCACATTGTGATGTAGGTCTGTCTTTTTCTACAGCTTCCTCTGATGATGTCCAGCCTTTGTTGCCACTGAGGAAGGTGAAGGAAAAGGTGCCCAAATGCATCACTAATGGCCAGAAGGAAATTCATTTGTTGAGTGATTTGTCCTTAAAAAAATGTTCCATTCTAAGCCTAACTTTCTTCATTTTAGTCCGTGTTCTTATGGCTAAATTAGTTCCCGTTATTTGCAGTTTCACTTTCTGTGGTTTCAGTTACCCTTGGACACCCATGGCCTGAAAATATTTAATGAAAAATTCCATAAACAAACAATTCATAAGTTTTATTTATTTTATTTTATTTTATTTTAGGGAGAGGTTTTAGAGCTTTATTGGAGCTAAAAATCTCCTTACAATAAATGTTTCTTCATTTTAGCACCAGATAATTTTTAAACACTCTAATATATGGAATGAAAAATAAAATCAATACCAACTGCTATAACTTCTCTCTTTTTTTTTTAAAGAGATCAACCAAAGGACTTGTATGCATGCAGATAAGCATAACCAATGAACATAGACACTTGGGGTTAGGGTATGCCTGGGAGGGGGGGCAATGGGGAGATATGTATACATGTAACACAATTAAAATGCATAAAAATAAAGCTTTGGTTATTTATTAATTCCCATGCAAAAGCTACTATGATGATGACAGTGGCTACCAACTGGGTATTTGTCCATTTTAGGGTTTTGTACAAAACTTCCGATTTAAGTATACCTAAAGTTTCTTTTCAGGAAGGTCTTTATATGTTATCCCTTTAAAAATAATATTAGGGGCATTGGTGGTATAGTGGTTAGCATAGCTGCCTTCCAATTCATAAGTTTTAAATCATGTACCATTCTGTGTAGCATGATGCACTCTCATTCCATGATGAATTCTCATGCCTTGCTATGTTCTTCCCTGGACATAAATCTTCCTTTTGTCCAGTGTATCCACTTTGTAGAAACTACCCAATGCCTCCATCCCTGTCAGTCCCTTAGAAGTCAGACTCTTAGTAAGTATCTTGGTTATCAGGTTGACAGTCCAGTATTAGTGTTTGTGTTCAAGTGACCCCTGTTCTACTTGATATTGGCCCCAAAGCTCAAAGAGTAGTAATGCTGGCAATTCGGGCATGCCAAAGAGAAGCTATAAAGTGTATATATGGCACTATCTGCAGTTTCAGGCATCCACTGGGGATCTTGGAACATATCCACCACCAATAAAAGATTACTGTACATCGAATTTAAGTTAGGAAAAATATGACACTGTTACTTTCTATTTAGACATACTAGTATCCACGTTTTATCTCTTTATTGTGTTTTCCCCACTAGAATCTAAAATTAATCGGGGCAAAAGCTGTATCTTTAAATTCACAATTTAATCTCTGATGGCTAGCAGAGTCCAGAAACATAGTAGGTTCTCAATAAATGTATTTGACATGGACAAGGACAATAGGGTAGTGAAGTCCTGGTGGGGACGGGAGGGGCTGGGAAAAGGGAGGTAAAGTGGAGGTGGGGGTGGGAGATATCTGTAATACTACCAACAATAAAAAATGTGTTAAAAAATAAATGACTTATTCTGGGCCTCAGGTTTATGTTTCTATTACTTCCCTGTATCAGAAAATTTATTGGTAAATCATAAAATTTATTGGTAAATCTTAATTATAGTACATCAGTAAAAATTTTTCCATTTCATGTTAAAATATATAATACTTATTTTCACTTAAAAAAAGTGTTGTCAATGCATTCACTGTTTACATTAAAATATTAGCATATTCCATGTTTTAGTCCCCTCATTAGTTTACCTTTTTCATATAATTGAAAATATTCCTCCTATCAAAAAAACAAACAAACAAACAAAACCCAAAAAACACACACACAAATTTTTCCTAAACTTTAGTTGACCTGCTTCAATTAAACTTTGCTTCTCTCTCTTCTTTTAAAATATATTCTTATTGATTCCAGAGAGGAAAGGAGAGACAGAGAGAAACATCAATGATGATAGAGAATCATTGATGGGCTGCCTCATGCCTGTCCCACACTGAGGATCAAGCCCACAAACCCATGTGCCCTGACCTGGAATTGAACAGGGACTTCCAGGTTCATGGGTCGATGTTCAACCACTGAACCATACCAGTCAAGCTACACTTCGCTTCTCAAAACCACCACTGGCTTTTCAATGTCCTTCAGATTCCAGTATTTTTCATCTTTGCATCATCATTAGTCATTACTATTTCAACCTCAATCTCTCTTCACAGTTCCAACATTCAATTGTTACTCTATACTACTCAAGTATGTATCCTATTTGTCTCCTATGCAGTCTATCTCTTTTAATACACTAAAGAAATATGCTAAGTTGCTATCTCTGCAGCTATTTATTATACATTTTAATAAAATAATCAATAGATTATATACCAAAAAATTATCTCTCCTAAGTGTACATCAGCAGATAATATAAAAAGTTTTATCTTTTAGCCAGAACTGCAGAAATGCCCTTGTAATTTTGGGTTTATTTCCTGGAAGTTGGTGACTATATAGCATATGTTAAGATGGATTCTATAGCAATGTATCAATATCTAACTCACTTTGTAAGACAGCAACCTCAAGTTTCAGACATAACTTTCTAGCCTTTTTCTGTCTGCCATATTTGATGGTCAGGGATAGTCGAAAGTTAAGAGTGACAATAGTGAAACTGATTAAAATAATTCTATAAGTGGATATTTGAAAATTTTCTTGGGCAGTAAACACAATAAAATATACAGATAATATATCATAGAAATGCATACTTGAAACCATTATAATCTTATTAACCAATCTCACTCAAATAAATTAAAAATCAGAAGAAATATGTGAATATAATCTAGAAAAAAAAAAGAATATTCTCTTACCCAGATGTAATTCATAATTATGACAAACTTATTGGTCAGAAGCTGTCTTTAACTGTATATATAATATATAGTAACATATATATATCGTCATGTCAATACTTTTAAGGACATTAGATACTCATTTCTCTGTCACATGAAAGAAATTCAGAGTCCAGATTATAGATCTGGTATGGGAGCCACATGGTGTCCTCAGAAATGCTGGCTCCTTGCAGTGTTCTGTTCCATTATCCTTGTGTTATGTTCCTTACCTCTAGAGCTTTCACCATAATTGCTGTTTCAGGAAGGAAGGAGGGAGAAGGCAAAGGGTCAAAAGGGTGCTTTCCACCTGAACCAGTTCCGGGTAAGGGCATTTCCTGGAAGTCCTGTCCAGGAATTCATAGACTTCACTGGCCAGACCAGTGCCACATAACAACCCTCAAGCAAAGAAAGCAGAGGCATATACTTTTTTTTAAAATTGATTTTAGAGAGGAACGAAGAGGGAGAGAGAGAAACATCAGTGATGAGACAGAATCATTGATTGGCTGCCTCCTGCAAGCCCACACTGGGGGCCCGCCACCTGGGCACGTGCCCTGACCTGGAATCAAACCATGAACTCCAGGTTCCTAGGTTGATGCTTAACCACTGTGCAACACCAGCCGGGCCATGTAGTTTTCTTTTAAGCTGGGTACATTGCTATTCCAAATAAAAGTAGGTTTATTACATAAAAAGTACTGAACTAATAAAGCACTGATAAATGCTAAAATGTGGATGAATCTCAAAAACATTATGCTGACAGAAACCAGAGAAAAGCCACATGTTGTATGAATTCATTTATATTAATTATCATGAAATGGTAAGTATATAAATACAGAATGCAGAAAGATATTTGTCTGGAGCTGGGAAGAAGGGAAATTTGGGGATCAACTGCTTAATGGGGATGGGGGTTTCCTTTCAGAAATACTTTGGAATGAGACGTGGTGGTTACACAACATCATGAATGTGCTAAATGGCATTGAATTGTTCATTTTCAAATGGATGCTTTTGTTTTATAAGAATATAATCTCAATAAAATAAATATTTTTAAAGTCGGCTTTTGTTTGTAAGGAAGAAGATAAAGAGGAATATTGGGTAGTTAACCAGTGGACTCTGCCATTGCATCCCTTTTGTCATTTGGCAGACAATTATTTATTTAGCACCTAATACATAACCGATAACAGACAAAGCTACAATATTGGAGGTGATGAAAAAGTTCTTGATCTTATAGTGGGTCCAGAAATATCTGATGCAAAAAACACCAACAAATCCCACCTGAGTATATCCTACAAAATATCTGATCAGTAGTAGACCTCAAAGCTATCAAGGTCATAAAAAGCAAGAAATATCTGATAAACTGTCACAGCCAAGAAGAGCCTGAGGCATGATGATTAAATGTAAGGTATTATCCTGAATGGGATCTTGGAACATAAAAAGGACTTTAGAAAAAAACAAACCTAAGGAAATCTGAATGAAACATT
Organism: Lasiurus cinereus; assembly: GCA_011751065.1. Classification (NCBI taxonomy): domain Eukaryota; kingdom Metazoa; phylum Chordata; class Mammalia; order Chiroptera; family Vespertilionidae; genus Lasiurus; species Lasiurus cinereus. The sequence goes on along the minus strand of JAAGEH010000029.1, from coordinate 4,980,178 downwards.
GACTTCAATTAATGATAATATATCAGTATTGACTTATTGTGACAAATGTTTCATGACAATATAAATAGTTACTGATGGGGAAACCTGATGTGGCCTATACAGGATCTCTCTACACTAACTTTAAAATAATTGTGCATTTGTAAATCAACCACAAATTACAAATTTTATTTTATAATAAAAAGGGTTTAGATGGTACTTTTCCAAATTAAATATCCTTTCCCCACTCCTGAATTCACTTTTCTGAATCCTAAAGTAGTGTTGTTAAAGAGTAACTTACAATGATACATGTAATATACTGTATAGTGACTGTCTACTATGTACTAAGTACTACATTACATTCTTCTTGATGTAATTTATCATTTGGTCTTCATTACAATCTTGAATATTATAACAAGTACACAGTGAGGGAAGAGAAATTCAGAAAGATTATATAACTGACCTGAGAGCACATAGCCAAAATGGAGTCAAATTCATCAGTATGCTAAACTGCCTCTATTATAAAAAAACAGTCAAATTATTCTCACAAGGTTATTACCACAGGACATATAACATTTAAGAATATGTGTGTGCCTACCTATTTGCATTTGTCCTTTTATTGGTGGTAGATATATGACCCAAGACTGGCCAAGCAGAGTCCTATATCTCCTTGGCCACTAGAGTTGGTTCAGGCATGGGCTTATGATCAAAGCATACAATCAAAGCCTGACATACAAAGATCGAGAGTTTTCTGAAATGGGGGGACTAGGGATCATGTATCTCCTGGCTGCCAGGGGCCATTGGAGTAAACAGAAGGATACAGCCTGACTGAGAATGAAGGTAACACAGAAACACAGGAGAACGACCAGTTAAGAAATGAAGAAATAGAAACAGGGACAGGCACTGGAGAGGAAGAGGAGGCGGATACTGGAGAGGTGGGGGAAGAGACAGAAGCAAGATGAATACCAGGTTCAGCTATATCTGTAGTTGTAGCATTGACAACTGAATGTTAGGTTGCTGAGTCAATATATTTCTCTTGAACTATTTTGAGTTATATTTCTGTCATTAGCCTCTCAGAGATGTAATGTAGAAAAATGCGTGAAAAAGCAGTATTTTTATAAATAATACAAGCTTTGCTGTTAAGACAATTGTCTAAAATCAAAAGTAAATATTTAGCAATCTGGCTAAGCAAACTTTTAATAATATCTAAAGAATCTTCCTGGAAATGTAAAGAATCAAAATCCATAATGTAACACTTTTAGACTTATGAAATATTGCATTCTATGTTCAAATGCATATACACTTTAATAGAGGATAGTGCAATTTTGAAAATGAAATGTTTTAATAAACACTGCCTTTTAAAAATATATTTTCATTGATTTCAGAGAGGAAGGGAGAGGGAGAGAGAGATAGAAACATTGATGGTGAGAGAGAAACATTGATTGGCTGGCTGCCTCTGGCATGCCTCATACCAGGGATCAAGCCTGCAATGTGGGCATGTGCCCTGACCTGACTGGTAATCTAACCTTGACCTCCTGACAACGCTCAATCACTGAGCAACACCATCTGGGCTACATCTCCTAAAAAAAAAGTTAAAATTCATATTCCTCTAATGAACTGTATTGTTAGCCAGTAATTGATTCCTTCAACAACTCATTTATTCAAGCCTTTAAGGATAGAAATTGTGCTAATTGCTGAAGCCAACATTAAAATTTTAAGGTATATTCTCTTTGTTCTTAAAAAGCTCAATCCAGAGGAAGTGTTATATTGATAAGTATAATGTATAATAATTATAACATCGGCTAAATATTTTGTTTGTCAGGTACAGTTTTAAGCTTTGTATACAGTAACTTATTTAATCCTAAAAAAAACAACAACACACAAACCTATTATACCCATATCATTATTTCAATTCTCATTTGTTAGTTAAAGACATTGAGGTTAATTAAGGTTAAAGTTCTTTCACAAGGTGACACATGTAATGGGCATGAATTTGAGGGTAATGAACTGTAAGTCACCTCCGTTAGCCAGAACAATATTCTCTATGTTCCCTTAACCTTGTTGATGTTTCAAAGTTTACAATACTAATATTTTTTCTCTTTAAACAATAAAATCATTTTATAAATGTCTGCTATCTCTTTGACAATGCATTAAGAGAAAATAATCCAGTCAGCTTAAAATTTGAGTGACAAAATTCAATTGAATTTTAAACTTTAAAAACTATACTAGTCTATATTTTCATAGAAACATAAAAATGCATATAATTATTCACACACATATATTTTAATCTAGGTCAGTGGTCGGCAAACTGCGGCTCATGAGCCACATATGGCTCTTTGGCCTCTTGAGTGTGGCTCCTCCACAAAATACCACGGCCTGGGTGAGTTTATTTTGAAGCAGTGGCATCAGAAGAAGTTTAAGTTTAAAAAAGTTGGCTCTCAAAAAAAATTTCAATCGTTGGAGTGTTGATATTTGGCTCTGTTGACTAATGAGTTTGCCGACCACTGGCCTAAGTAAATTTTTTTAATGTATTGCAGTTCTTTATAATGTTTTGCGGGGGAAGATTCCAAAGTCATTTTATAATAAAAGTGGACACGTAGAGCATTTTACATTTTGAACTATTTATGTTCTTGTACATGCCTTTCAAAAAAAGAAGACAAAACTATGCAGAGATAAAGCCAGATAGTCAAATAATATAGGTATAGATACTTTAAATATGTAATTGGTTATGGAGGTCAGATTTATAAAAAATGAATAAAATATATAATTCAGATATATTTTCATTAAGGAAGCAAAATAGCTCTAGCCATTATATACTTTCAAAACCATTTAATATATGTGTGGGTCTTTATTTCTATTTTTTAATATATTTTTATTGATTTCAGAGAGGAAGGGAGAGGGAAAGAGAGATATAACCATAAATGAGGAGAGAAAATCATTTATCGGCTACCCCCTGCACACCCCACACTGGAGACTGAGCCTGCCAACTAGGCATGAGCTCTAACCAGGAATTAGACCATGACCTGCTGGTTCAGAGGTAGACACTCAAAAACTAAGCCATGCCTGCCTGAATATGTGTGTCTTTAAATACAACAGAATCAAAGACAATTTAAAAATTATACATTGGTCCTAGCCAGGTTGGCTAAGTGGATAGAGGATCGGCCTGTGGACTGAAGGGTCACGGGTTTGATTCCAGTCAAGGGCATATGCCTGGGTTGTGGGCTTGATCCCCAGTGGAGGGCATGCAGGGGCAGCAAATCAATGATTCTCTCTCATCATTAATGTTTCTATCTCTTTCCCTCTTCTTTCCTCTCTGAAATAAAAATATATCTAAAAATAAATTACACATTGTTTCATTAACTGGCATTTTTTCAAGAGTTAAATAACCACTAACTCTTCGTTAACAATCTCTACATCTATAATGTAAATAGGCGTAGAAATATAGGGAAAATATACCAGAGAAATATAGGTGTTACAAAATTTTTGTCTTTTGTTCTATAAAAAGTACAAAGAGTCAACCAGACCTCAAGCCATGTCTACTGGTTTAAAAAAATACATAAAATCAAATATTCTGTTTGGCTGATTTCCTCTAAGAAGCCAGATTTTAGACTCAAAACCATCAGATCTATGCTTGAATAAATTCCTCTGTTTTATGCCACCAAGTTGGCAGTGATTTGTTATAGTAGCCTCAGGACATTAATAGAATAGTATGATGATTCAATATACTTCGTGAAGTTACCTAATAACTAAAGAGTTACATAATTTCATTAAAATATTAAGCGTCTTTATAAGCCAGGTTTATCTTTTAAATCTATGTGGAATTTTTTTGTGATTTTGGGTTGTGAGGAATTCTCAATTATATTTCCTGCTTCTAAAGACCTTATAATTGTGTCCTGAAAAATAACTTGTGGCATTTCGTACATTTTGGTTTATTTTTTTCCTTTTTATCTACCAACTATTAGTAGAGGCCTGGTACATGAATTTGTGCATGTGTAGAGTCCCTTAGGGTGGCCTGTGGGAATTGGGCCCCAGCTCATGCACCCAGCCTCGCAGCCCCACCTGGCACCCCACCCTGGCCTAGTGCCACCCCCTCACCTGCTCCTCCATCCTGCCTGTGGGTGACTGATTGGGCTGGGCCCCCTGCCCGAATCCCTCAGTGCCTGGGACCTAGGAGGTGGCCCCGCCCCCTGCTACCATTGCTGGTCACTGTCTGTGGGCCAACTGGGCCCCTGCTCACAACCAATATGGCCTGGAGCTGCATGCTCACCTGTTCCACCATCCCACCACCATCCTGCTCTCTTTGGGACCCATTGGGGCTGGCAGTGCCTCCACTGCCAAACGCTACCCAGTGCCGCATCACCGATATCTGCCATGTTCCGCGCCACCCCCTGGTGGTCAGTGTACATCATAGTGAGCAGTCGAACTTCCAGTCAAACTCTGGGATGGGCAATTTGCATATTAGGCTTTTATTATATAAGACTAGAGGACCGGTGCATGAAATTCGTGCACAGAGGGGGTGTCCATTTGCTCAGTCTGCACCATCTCCAATCTGGGACCCTCGAGGGATGTCCGACTGCCCATTTAGGCCTGATCCCAGTGGGCAGTCAGACATCCCTCTCACAATCCAGGACTTCTGGCTCCCAAATGCTCACCTGCCTACCTTCCTGATCACACCTAACAGCTTCTGCCTAACAGCCTGATCATCCCCTCGCCACTCTTCTGCCAGCCTGTTTGCCCCTAACTGCCCTTCCCTGCAAGCCTCGTCACCCCCAACTTCCCTCCTCTGCTGACCTGGTTACCACTAACTGCCCTGCCCTGCAGGCTTGATTGCCCCCAACTGCCCTCCCTTGCAGGTCTGGTCCCTCCCACCTGTCCTCCCCTGCTGGCCTGATCTCCCACAACTTCCTGTTCTTGCAGGCCCTCCCTCCCTGCTGGCCATATTGTGGTAGCCATCCTGTGTCCACATGGGAGAAGAATTTTTGACCACATGGGGGCAGCCATCTTGTGTGTTGGAGTGATGGGCAATCTGCATATTACTTTTTTATTAGATAGGATAGAGGCCTGGTGCATGGGTGGGGGCCAGCGGGTTTGCCCTGAAGGGTGTCCTGGATCACGGTGGGGCTTCCTTTGGGGCATAGGGCAACCTGGTTAAGGAGTTTGTGATGGTTTGTAGGCTGGCCATGGCCCCCAGCACCCAAGCAGAGGGTGTCTAGGACTTATTTATCTTCTATAATTGAAACTTTGTAGCCTTGAGTGGAGGTCTGGGCCTGCCAGGGTGTGTGGAAAGCTTGGGTTCCTTCATTGCCTGGGAAACCCAAGCCTTCCTCCTGCTCTCTCTGTGGCGGCAGCCATCTTGGTTGGGTTTAATTTACATACTTGCTTCTGACTACCTGTTGGGCATGGCTTCTAGGTGTGACACAGTGGTGGTTAATTTGCATATTGCTCTTTTATTAGATAGGAGGATGGTTTAATATAGATTTTAATGATAACTATCATCCTAGTATATAAAAACCCAGGGTCTATAATATCCAAAACAACCAAAGGCTTGGCTAACCAGAAGTCAGTGCTGGATTGCCATGGTGACCCAGCACTGACTGCCACTGCTGAGGGTGCCCCGACCCAGCACTGACTGCCAAGGGGGCTGTGGATCAGGCCCGACGAGAGGCCTGGAGAGAGAAGCAGGGTCTGATCCATAGCCTCTGTGGAAGCTGTTGATCTGCACTTTCTTCTCTCTTTCACTCCAGGCCTGGCCAGAAGCTGTGCCTTTCTTTCTCTAGGGCCTCTGCTGGGGCTGCTGATCATCCATGCCTCTCTAATCAGGCCCATTGATAGGCCCAGAGACACTGATTTGTGTGGGAAACTTGTTGTGCTTGACAGCCATTTTGTAGTAAGCTCCAGCCACATTAGCACTAACCTCGGGCTAGATTTCTATTACCCCAAACCCTATCTCTTTCCAATAAGTCAGGTGTTTCGCCTTAAGGGCTAGGCCAGGTGTTTTGCCTTAAGGGCTAGGACAGGTGTTTCACCTTAAGGGCTAGGCCTCATTCCTCCTCCTCCCTATAAATACCCCGAACTCCTGTTGAATAAATGAGACTTGATCAGAACTTTGTCTTGTCTACATTCCTTGTATCTCTTGTCCCTTTCATCCCCACTCCCCCTCTAGGGTCCTCATTGACTTAACCCGCAGGTCATGACAGATTTGCATACAAACCACCCAATCAGAACTGAATCTGGGTGAACTGTGAAGAGACAATGGCTACCTCGGAGGCAAAACTTTTGATGTTGACTGGCATAGAAACCGACCAATCAGAACCTAATCTGGATGAACTGGGAAGGCAAAACTTAAAGTGGGGTCTGAGGAGGGCTTTTAAGGGCAACAACTTTTGGTGTAAGGTGTAAGAAAGTGGTTCCACTTTTAGTGATTGGTTTGGCAGTATAGTGTATATGGTTGGCTATCAGTCCAGATATAGGGATTATATATTTTTGTCTGCCAAGAGCATCTCCTCCTGATGATAAAGGTTTACCCCCCATTTAAGCAATCCTATCTTATATACTCTCTCTATACTACTAAAAGGGTAATATGCTAATAGGATTGGGCCTAACCTGGTTGTCAGACATACCCCAAGGGGTCCCCATTGGAGAGGGTGCAGGCTGGGGTAAGGGAACCTCCCCCATGCACGAATTTCATGCACCAGGCAAATAGTAGTAATAATAATAAATTTATCGAACACCAAACCACTAGTCAAGTATCAGGTTAATTTCTTTACATATCTGATCCATTGTGTTTATAATAGTTCTATGTGGTAGTTACTATTATTCTCCTCATTTTACTGACACAAAGAAGCCAAGTCACCTTTCTAAAGTCATAAATCTAATAACCTTGTCTTTCTGATTTCAAAATCTGTGACAGACTTATCCACTAAAAAAAATAACCACTTTTGACATTACATTTCAAAAGTAACTGTCATATTTGTGTGGACAAAAAAGAATATATATGAAATAAGATATTAAAACTGAAGTTGGCACTAGGCACCAAGTTACAACAGATATGAAATACTAGTGTGAATGACAAATCATTAAGTAGAGATTTTCAAAGGAATTGGGTGAGCATGTGTTTCATTATTAACCTCTTTATTGACTTTCAGATTATAAATGTTTTATAAATGTATAGATGTAGTAATCTGTGCAGATGCCTTTTAAATACATATATTGATTTCAGAGAGGAAGGGAGAGGAAGGGAGAGCTAGAAACATCAACGATGAGAGAGAATCACTGATTGGCTGCCTCCTGAATGCCCCACATTGGGGATTGAGTCCACAACCCAGGCACGTATTCTGACTATGGAATTGAACCATGACCTCCTGGTTCATAGGTCGATGCTTAACCACTGAGCCATGCCATTCGGGCTTATCTCACTTTGTTAACTCCAGTGCTTCTAACCAGCTCAACACAGCTATTCTCTGCCATCTTGGGGAAGAACTGGTTGTTTTAACCTATCATCTCTAGCTAAGTGAATAAGTCTTTTAAGGGACCCCTCAAAAATCAATGGAATGTTTCCTTTGCAGTCAGGAAATATGAAGGAATAAAGTTCACCTCACACCTAACATCCTAATACCTAGAATAATTACATCTCAATTTGAGAGATTCTATTTTGGAGCCAGCATTCAACCACTGCTATATAATGTAGTGATTCTTATGAGGATCATGGGTATTGAAACTACTAGGGGTAGGGAGGTAAGTGTGAAAGACAGCATTCTTAAATTACATACCGTTCTCTTTATCTGGAGAAATATTGTATAAAATAATGGGGGAGTATTTCTCACATGGAAATTTGAAAGCATAGAAATATTGAAAGCCATTGCTATACCAGAAAGATAATTCTCATGTCCTCTTAACGTGGTTCAATTCCAGCCCAAATATGATAATGGGAAGTCATATAAATTCTATGATCCTTGAATTTTTATCTGGGCAATAGAAATAACAATAGTCCACTTTTTGCAGGGCCACTGTGAGAATAAGAAAACCTGTTTTTATTACTACCACCAAGATATAAATCCATATAAATAGTTAAAATATAAATTAAATAATTATCAATTTTTAGACTGTTCATGTAATAAGATAGTGAAGTCTACATTTATTAGAACAATGCATTCTCAATACTACTAATTTTCTCAAGTATTATCAAAAGTATATTTATAAGTTAAATATAGATATAAGAAAAATATACCCCTGTATAAGATATATCTTATATATATACACACATATGATATATATACACATATATGATATATCTATCATATATACACACACATATATACACATATGATATATATACACATATGATATATATACACATATATTATATATATGTATACACACACACACACACACACACACACACACACATATATATATCCCAAGCAACCAGAACGACCTGAATCTGAATGACTGGTCACTATGATGCGCATTGGGGCCAGCCAACCTACCTGACTGGGGGCGGGACCAGCTGGCTAACCTCCCATGGCCCCTTCCCCCATCAGCCCCCCAACCCCAATCTGTGACAGGGCCAGCCAACCTTCTGTAGCCCCTCCCCACTGCCAGCCCAACCCCGATTGGGGTGGACTGGCCAGACCCCACCCATGCATGAGTTCAGGCACTGGGCCTCCAGTATCATATAATTTTCTATGTTGAAAGTGAAGTTGCTGCTAATTATTTTGACTCTATTTGGTGTAAGTTCAAATGCAATAAAAAACTTTATCTTTGTACAAATATTGACAGTATTTGGAGAGGCATACAAATGAATTGGAGAGATAGTCTACTTGATCTACGGTCATAAATATGCCTTTACACAAAATTCATCATATATATATATACACACATACATATATATATATATATATACATATATATACACACACACATATATACACACATATATACATATACATACATATGTGTGTGTGTGTGTGTGTGTGTGTGTGTGTGTGTGTGAGAGTATATGCCTAAGTGACTGAACGTTCGACTGGTTGCCTGGTCGCTATGATGAGCACTGACCACAAGGGCGCAGTCACTCAAAGCAGGAGCTGCCCCCTGGTGGTCAGTGTGTTCCCACAGCAGGAGTGCTGCTCAGCTGACCAACAGGCACCAAATGTAGGGCACAAGAGTCCAAAGCAGGCACAGCAGGGCTGGGATGAACAGGAGTGGCAAGTGGTGATAGACTGCTGGTTTCAGCCCATTCCCTGCTGGCCTACGGGGACCAGGCTGAAACCAGCAGTGTGATATTCCTCGAGGGATCCTGGATTGCAAAACGTCACAGGCCAATCTGTGGGACTCCACCAGTGCACCCGGCCTCTAGGTAATAATAAAAGAAGATGCATGATCCTTTGTTCAAAGACATGGGTTAATAAATTAACAAAAATTGCTTGAATGAAACCAAGTTCCACTTAGACCTTTCTTAACCTTCACAACAACAAAAGAGAGAAAGAACAGCTTTGATGTTTCTATATAACTACACAGAAAAGGGCATCAAAGAGATACTGTACCAATATTTCTACATAAAAATAAGTAAACAGATATTTAAGTGACCTGTGAACTATAACAACCAGCGGAAATAATGTCTGATTTTATATGGTGTCTAATTTTTACAAATTTCAAGTAAAAAGCATATAAATGGAAAAATAAAAGAAGCACGTTTAGAAATCAAAACAAGTTTGAGAAAAAGACAGTAGCAATTCTTGCCAATTAATTTTAAATAATTGTATAAGGAATAATGAGGATTGTGAACAAATGGAAATGTGAAAAACTTCTATCTGTCCTCTGGAATTAATATTTCTGGGTGACCTTTGATAGTATCTTTAATTTTAAAAATGTTTATCTAATGCTTACTATGTGACAGACCACATGATAAATGCTGAAACTACAAATATGATTAATAAATGCACATTCTTCTCCTGGAAAGGATCAGCTGGGTGACTGACACAGGGTTGGACAAACATAGGTTTACAGTATGCAAAACATAGAATTTATTCTTGTATAATTAATAAGTAGAGGCCCAATGCACAAAAACATGCATGGTGGTGGGGGTTCCCTCAGCCCGGCCCACACCCTCTCTCAATCTGGGACCCCTCGCTCCTAAACACCCACCTGCTCACTCATAACCACCTGTCTGCTCTGCTCACTCCTAACTGCTCATCTGCTCGGTCTTTACCACCCACCTTGTTGCTCCTTAGCACTTGGTTCACTCTCCTTACCTCCCGCTTGCTCGCTCTTTACCACCCACCTCACTTCTTACTGCTTGGCTCGTCACTCCTTACTGCCTGCCTGCTCGCTCCTTACTGCTTGGCTCACTGCTCCTCAGTGCTGCCAAGAAGATGGGAGAGGCTCTCGCCACTGCTGCTGCACTCACCAGCCGTGAGCCTGGCTTCTGGCTGACTGGCAACTCTGCTGTGGGAGCACACTGACCCCCAGGGGTCAGCTCCTGCATTGAGCAAACTCCCTGGTGGTCAGTGTGCATCACAGTGACTGATTGTTCTGGTCATTCCTGTCATTCCACCATAATGGTTGCTGTGCTTTTATATATACGTACATATTCACACATAGTAGGTCCTTGGGTTATGTCAGAGATCCGTCCCTATGGCACAATGTAAGGTGATTTTCGCTGTCAATTGGAACCCACCTATGTAAGCACCTACGTCCCTCACATGGTGCACCTACACAGCAGTAATGAACTGAAACAGAAAAAAAAATTAAAGGGAAGATAACAATTCTTGACCTTTACTTGTGGTAAATAAATAATAAAAAACATAAAGCACATATGTACATATGTCAAAATGCCACAACTTTTTTGTTTATAAATAAACTAGGGGCCCTGCACATTAAATTCGTGCATAGGTACTGTTCCTAGGCCTGGCCTCTGATCAGGGCCATCTTTCCCGTCTGCCTACAGCTGGCCCCGCCCCCGCCATGGGTTGCCCTGTGTGTGTGGGGTGACCAGTGGGGCGGGAGCCTTGGCCTGGTGCTGCACACATTCCCCACCACCCACCCTGGGTTCCCCATTCACCATCAAGTGATCAGAGCCTGCTGGCTGGGAAAAGGGACTGCAAGATGATCAGTGCATCTCATAGTGACTGGTCCAGCAGTAGTTCTGGTTGTTCCGCCATTAGGGTCAATTTGCATATTATCTTTTTTTTAATATATATATATAGAATGGGAGATGGCAAAGTAACCATGAAATGATATATGTCAAGTCCAATGTAACCCGAGGACTGCCTGTATAAATATTATTGTATTGTTTGCCTTACAAACAACTATAAATCTATGTTTGCCCCCCATATATTCATACTTTTATCCTTTTTAATTGTATACATCAAAATATTTCATAGATCTACATAGTGAGCATAATATCAAGAAATTAATGTACCTATCAAAATGAAGAAATATCTGCAGCTATGTGAAAAAGAGAGGGTAATCCAGAAATATTTAAAATATATTCAACACAGAGTAGAATATCTTGGTCTTTCACATTTTAAATATAACATGTGAATACAAAGCACAGCATGTTTAACTGCAGGAAATTAAATCTTTCCATAGATTTAAAAATGCATAATAGCTTGGTCCTTACTAACAACATTTACAAATTTAATATAGCACCAAATAATAACACTATAAAATGAATTTCACATTATATGACCCACACATATATAAACCAGTGATGTAGAATTGTTCATGTAAACCATACAAGAACTTAGAAGAAAGTAAACTAATTTTATAGGTACTTTAAAATGTCTGACCTTTTTATAGGTTCAAAATCCATAAATGATATCCTTCTGTAAATGAGAGGATGTGTGTCAAGTTCATTTATGTGTTACTCTGTGAGCTATTGTAGATCAGAAAAGAAATAGAAAGTATTTGAACCAGAGTGTGGTACTAGAATGAAAGAAAAAAGGATGGAACAGAATGTACTCAGGTGGCAAAATGTGTAAGGCTTGGTGACTAATTGAATGGGGAAGTGAGGATGTAGGGTAACAGATATGACTCCCTTGTTTCTAATCTAGGTGATCCTTGGGATGTTATGCAAAGGGTGGGAAAGACTTAAATTCAGTTTACATTTGGACATGGTGAATTCTGTATGAGTGTGGGACTACTACATAGAAATAGCAGATGGACATGCAAAGTGTGGGGGAAAGCATGGGGACACCAGGGGGATGGATGTGCAGAGTGAGAAGAGTAAAGGGACTCGGACAGAAGCATGGTGGCATCTATACCTAAAAGATGAGCGGAGAAAGAGGATCTAGCCCCTCAAGAATACTGACAGAGGGCTCCCAGAGGAATTACAACAAAGCATGGTGTCGCAGGAGGCAAGTGTGTTGAGACTTCCTAGAACAGAGTCATCAAGAGTGCCAAGTGCAGAAGAGAGACCTTGTAATGAATAACTAGCACATATTCACTAGATTTAACAATACAAAAGTCATCATTTATCATAATAATAACTGTGGTAGTTTTTGCCCAGTGAGGGGTAGAGGCTGGATTTCGGTGGACTGATGGAAATGGGAGATTAGACTGGAGAACTGAGATTACTCCCTTGACAAATTTGGCTCAAAAATGAAGATAAAATAAAAGGATAGTTCCATGATAGTGAAGGAAAAATGAAGACAACCATAGAGTTGAAAGATAATAGGGGCCTTCAGGTTGGGTGAGGCCTAACATGCTGGTGGGCACAAGTGAAATAATTATCTATCAAGTGGAAGATAAGACCCCTATTCCTCAGGCAGGAAAAAACCATGATGTTGTTTGTGGTCATGAATATAAATTAAGATATAGGTAAAGCAAGGACATTTATAACTGATAGTCCCAAGTGTCTTAACATTTATCAGCAGGATATCAGCTGAGAGAAGAGGAAGAGGAAGGAGGGTGAAACAGGGGTCTTGAGGAACATAGTCTACGTCTAGAATTGTCCTTCATAGGAATATTAAAGAGAACTGAGCTCAGACAAGTAAAACACTGACAAACAGCACTCATCACTGCGTAAAACTACAATTAATAAATACGAAGAGACAGCAACTCCATGAAGTTGGCTTCTGCTATTTTTTTTCCTATTATGTAGACTCATTAAGTGTTTTATTTTATTTCATAATATAATTGGAAAATTAAAGGGTTTTCCCCCTCAAATATGGATTTTATTATTATAAAATTTACCTTCACAATAGGGACTATCGTTCAGAAAACAATTTTTAAAGGTTAGGACATTAATAAAAAAGCCATTTATTTAATGATGAATGATTATAATTGATTTGTAATTATCTGTATTTCAATGTATACCTCTGTTTTGATTTGTTCCTTCTCTCAAGCAAAAACCTATCCTCTAATTGACATCAATACTTATTTCATGAACCTTCATGACATCATGACAAGTAGTAATTATAATGAATTGTAGCTTCTTCTGTATCTGTGTTTACAAATATCCACCAATGTACTTTACTGTAACAGGCACATTTATTTAAAGTAGATATTTGTTTCCTTTTAACAACTGTAAACTGCTTCAAAGTGATCTAGCAAGAGGTAAACCCTTACTAATGACCCTCTCAGGATATAACATGTAAGCCATTTCATGGCATTTCTTTCAAACCTCTCAAACCACTTCTGAGAAGACATTCTATTCCTGTCTGCAGGCAGAACTCTCTCTCTGTATTCTTGTATTTAGATACACAGTGTGTATTGTATCAATGGCCATGTGTATTGGTTGGTCAAAGGAATGCAGATGATCCTGACCTTGGTCTTTTATCACTGTATTTAATTCTCCACTTGGAGACTATAATAAAAAATCTCTTAGAAATCTTGGTATTTCACATTAAATTATTTAGAAACCTCAGAAACTTGCTACTTAAACTAATATTTAAGGAAATTCATCATAATCCTAGCTGGTTTGGCTCTAGTGGACAGAGCTTCAGCCTGCAGACTCTGTCCAGTCAATAGCATGTGCCTGGGTTCCAGTCTTGATCCCTAGTATGGCATGCAGGATGCAGCCAATCAATGATTCTCTCTCATCATTGATGTTTCTATCTCTCTCTCCCTCTCCCTTTCTCTCTGAAATCAATACAAATATCTGTATATATAAAAGCCTAAGTGATGGTCTAACCAGCCAGTAGCTATGACACACAATCCCAACAGGGGGCAGATGCTCTGACTGGTAGCTATGTCATGTAAGACCACCAGGGGGTAGATGCTCAATGCAAGGGCTGTAGAGCTGTGGTGACTTGTCAGCTGAGGTTCTCAGGCAACGCAGAGAGGAGGGATCCTGATTCCGGGGTGTGTCACCCAAGAACCACCCTCTCGCAATATGGGACCCCTCAGGGGATGTCGGAGTGCTGGTCTGGGCCTAATCCCTGCAGGCCAGGCCCAGGGACCCCAATGGTGCCTAAATGTGCACTAGGCCTCTAAATATTTTAGTAAAAAGAGAAAATTCATCACTAATATCATTGAGTTTACAGATTATGTAATTTTAGTCATAAAACTATAATCAACTAAAGTTTCATATGAATATAAATTTTATAATAAAAATATTAATAATAATGAATTTCTCAACATAAAATAGATCATATCAATTTCCTCTTACCATGACAATGAGTCTTAAACATGCTCAAATCTACGTTTTAATATAAAATTTAATCAAAGTATATAATTTTCATTCTTTTTTTAAAATATGTTTCATTGATTTTTTACAGAGAGAAAGGGAGAGGAATAGAGAGTCAGAAACATCGTTGAGAGACAGATATTGAGTAGCCGCCTTCTGCACGCCCCCTACTGGGGATGTGCCCACAACCAAGATACATGTCCTTGACCGGAATCGAACCTGGGACCTTTCAGTCCACAGGCCAACGCTCTATCCACTGAGCCAAACCGGTTTTGGCACATAATTTTCATTCTTATAATGCTATTTCACATTACATTTTGGTTAAGATTATTTTATGTAATTTATTGTATAAACTAAAGTGAATTCATTGATTGAAATCTTTATGATACCTTCTGTCTGACTTTTTCCAATGGGATCTAAATATAATTAATATAGAGTGGTGCTCCAGAATCTATTGGTCTTATACGTATGTCCTGGAAAATCTGATAAAAATTGTTTGTCTTTTCCCCATAAAAAATGACGTATGAATATAAAATAAAATTTACATCCAATTTCAAGACACTTGTGGTAATCTCTGAATTATGTGAGTCCTTAATACACATTCAAGTTTTCCAGCCTTTAAACAGCTCACGACCCCCAGACTCCAGGTATTAAACGTATAAATGTAACCTGACTCTATACTCAATACCAAAACTACAAATGCCTATTCCTTTCTTTTTTACCCTTACCATCTGCTAAACTCACTCCCTGTTGTCCCCAGTCCTGGGGCTATTATTTCTCTTCACTGAAACTTCCCGATGAATGGACTACTTTTAAGAACCCCCCCTTTTTTTTCCATTAGTAACTACACAAGTGCATTAGAAAATTAATGTTAAATTAATTACAATTTTAAAATGTCATGAACTTTGTGAGAACCATTAAAATCATTAATGAAACTAAGAATAATTCCATTAACCTGTTTTTTTTCATCAGGAGGCAAAAATATGATGGCACCAAAATGATATTCATTCCAACTTTGTAATGCAATGAATAGAAACATCCACTGAGCTTTATGCTGAAATCCATAATTAGTTGTTTTTAAGTATGTGACCCATTAAAATAAGCATATTTGCTGAAATAATGGAAAAGGTAACATTTACAACACTCATGTTTAAATTTATATATATGGAAAAATGCAAAAAAATATTTTAACATCAATTAAGAGTTGATACTTGTTCATTTTCTTTTGCCTTAAAAGACACCAAAAGTTCTTAGAAGGGATTAATCTAAAAACAATTCAGTTATCAAAATAACTGTTGCTCTATACCAGTGGTCGGCAAACTCATTAGTCAACAGAGCCAAATATCAACAGTACAACGACTGAAATTTCTTTTGAGAGCCAAATTTTTTTAAACTTAAACTTCTTCTAACGCCACTTCTTCAAAATAGACTCACCTAGGCCATGATATTTTTTAGAAGAGCCACACTCAAGGGGCCAAAGAGCCACATGTGGCTCGCGAGCTGCAGTTTGCCAACCACTGATATATACTGATGAATATTTCCCTGAAAATATTTTTAACAGTGGGAAATATCTTGGCTGTGTTTTGGTGGCTCTTTAAAAGTTTTATCTTTGCATATTTTGTCACCAAATTTAGAAAAAGTGAGCAGCATAACATTATCACTTATGGTACCACAGTTACTCCTGTCATATTATGATTAGCCCTGATTGAAATGACATTTCTAACATGTACCAAATTTGTGAAAATGATAATTACATTCTGCATTTACATACGGTTATTCTTTTAGCCTGCCAATTGGTTATACAAAGTTTCATAGGCATCTTTCTGTGAAATAAAACATTGAACTCTATGCATGCTTTGGTCATTGTTGTTATTTTGTAATAATCTCCTTTAATTTTATGGCTATCAATAATTATTATAAACAGACAGAGTTATACTCCTAGAAGCAAAGGGGAAATATCCCATCAAATTCATGGAGAAGTTTTGCATTAAAATGTTTTGTTTCTTTCCTAATAATCCACAACATGCAGGATCTTTTGGTCTTTTTTTTATTGTGTTACATGTATACATATCTCCCCATTGCCCCCCTCCCTCCCAGGCACACCCCAACCCCCCAGTGTCTATGTTCATTGGTTATGCTTATATGCATGCATACAAGTCCTTTGATTTATCTCTTATCTACCCCACCTCTCCTTAATCTTCCTGATATAATTTCACAGTCTTTTTGATGCTTTACTGCCTCTGTATCTATCCTTTTGTTCATCAGTTTACAATGTTCTTTATTATCCACAAATGAGTGAGATCATGTGTTGCTTCTCCTTCATTTACTGGCTTATTTCACTAAGCATAAGGCTCTCTTTAATTTTATATTATCATGTGCTTTCCCATATCAGAAAGTTACAATATGGTTAAAATTAGTTAAATAATATCTTTTTTAAATAATATTCAGCTATAAAGAAAATCTCCCATTAGGAAGTAATAGTCCACACTTTTTAGAAGAAAGCCAAAACTCCTTGTGATGGCTATATGCTGTTTCTATACAAATTATATATTAAAGTTCAGACAGTTATTGAACACATTCTATAAATCCAGCACTGTGTTAGTTTAACAAGACTTAGTTTGAGTATCAGTTCTATCTCAAATAGCTGTTTGCTGGTTGCTAGGTCACGAACCCTGTTAGAGCCTCATTTTCTCATTACTAAAATGGAGATAGTTTGAGATTACCTCCTGAGCTTGCTTTCTGCATGTCAAAGGGTTTCATTAAGAGTACTATATATACTGCTGATACCTTAAAGGATTTTTTGGGGGGATAAAAACAGGAAACATGAAAAATGCATTGAAAAATTTTAAAATATCATGCAAATGGAAAGTAGTGTCTGAATTATTGAATAAATTCACACATGCACACACACACAGGCACATAAATGTGAATGCTATTAAGGTTGAAAGATTTCTCAACTTTCCTAGAAGACATATTGTATTTTATGTGCAAGCATGTCCCTTTTCACTTAAATATTCACGACTGTTTCCCCAGGGAATGAAACAAGTCCACAAATGTATAACATGGAATCAAAAGCATACATTTTGGTAAATGTTATGAAGCTTCCTAAGGTTTTCCTTTTGGATTTAAATTGCTGTCACAGCTACAACAATTTTAATCCTTTTGTGGTGTATCAGTAGGTTCTATCCTGAATAAGCCATTATGTTCAGAAATACTTTCCAACAAATAATTATCTATGAACAATGTTCTTCAAAACAAAATAATAAAAATGACAGTATTCATGAACTAAGTAGCTCTGATGAACATTTAAAAACCAAAGGTGGTTAATTTTCAAGATGAATTACTAGAACATATCAGTTCCCTGATGTTTAATGGAGATAAAAAAATATAAACTTGCTTCCATTGCCATGTCGATGCTGCAATTTTCACAGTCACCTTGCACATTATCTTGCATGTTTCTTGATATCAGTAAAATGCTGGCAGCCATGTTTCCCCTCTCTTAAACTTGGAGTCAGGGTTTCAGCAATGATGACATGAGATCCCTAATATTTGGGGAAGATCTGGAGATCTAGAATGATGATATAGTCTCACAGAAAACAGTTGTTAATCTGCTTAGTTATTATTCTCACTTTATAACTCAAAATCACAAATTAAAATACAATGTCTGTCTGCCTTTAATTTTCATTTTTAATTATGTGTCCCAGAAACTTTGGCAACAGAGCAGGAGAAAAACGCTCCTGACCTTGAGATCATCAAGGCAATTGACCACATTTGACTTTTTGCATGTTCTTCAGAGATAGTTCATGATATAGTCATACCTGTGGCACTGAGATGCTCACTATAACACATTTCTCAATTTAAATCCTATAAAAGTCTAACATGCAAATTGTTCTACTGGGAGTTGGACCAGGATTTTGACCACTTGCTATGATGTGTGCTGACCACAGGGGGCAATGTGGAAAATGGTGACCACTGGCAACATGGCGCTGGCAGCTGGTGGCAACAGAGTCACTGCCAGCCCTGATGGGCTCCGAGAAGAGTGGACCACAGTGGGTTCGTGGAGCAGGTGAGCGGGTGGCAGGTAGTGACTAGTGGTGGAGGGGGGCTGGGCCACTGTCCCACTCCCAGGTGCTGAAGGAACCAGGCAGGGGGCCCAACCCCGACTAGAGGCCAGGCCCTTGGCTGGGACAGGGAGCTTGGGGTGAGTGGCAGTGACCAACCTCTTGCAGTGCCTGGGTGGGGGGCTTCGACCTCTTGCCAGCTACCTGAGGGCAGAGGTGACAGGGCTGGAGGTGCAGTGAGAATGTGGGGTGACCACCGAGCTCGCTCTTACTCCCCCTGCTACGCTCCCCCAGTTAGCCAGGGCCTGCATGCCAGGGAAACTCTTGTGCTCAGGTGCTGGGCATCCACAAGGAGCCCGCCCTGCACCTGTGCAGCCTCTTGTGGGTGAGCTGGGCCACAGCCTCTGGGACCACAGGGGCCTGGTGGGGCTCTTATGGATTCACGCAGCAGCCAGTCTGTGAGGCCTGCTGGGAGAGAGTGCACTGCCTGCCCAGCTTGACTTCTGTTCAGCGCTGCTGGGTGGCCCAGAGGCCCACGCTTTGCTCTGGCCCCTGGTGTATGGCTGCGCTCACTGCATCTCTGTGTGGGGACTGGCAGAGGGGGTGCTGCTCAGAGCTGAGGGCAGCTGGGCCCTGCCTTCCCATGCCAGACACTCAGGCTTCAATCACAGGCCAGTCCTGGGGACTGCATCCATGCACGCAATTCATGCACAGGGCCTCTAGTAGAAACTAAGATCTCTTCTAGCTAAAAACCAACACTTATGTGGAAGAGTAGATACAATATGTTGGAACTGAGAAAGCAGTCAGAGAATGGTCTCAGGGCACCAGAATGCCCCACAAAGGAGGACAGAAAGATGGCTGGTAAAGAATTTCAGCAGGAGAAGTGAGGGACCACACGTTTGTGCCTGGTGCTGGAGCAAAGTAATGCCTAGGGAAGTAGTCATAATTTATTTGGAAGCCACTTACACTCAACTCTTTCAAACTGGCTATCTTCATCTCCATCCCTGTATCTGCTACTCCTCCCCCTGTAACTACAACAGTTAAAATTTTCTTTGAATTACCTCTTTGTAAATATATTGATTTCAGAGAGGAAAGGAAAGGGAGTGAGGGAGGGAATGAGGGAGGGAGGGAGGGAGGGAGGGAGAGAGAGAGAGAGAGAGAGAGAGAGAGAGAGGGGGGGGGAGAGAAAGAGAGACACATCAATTATGAAAGAACCATTGATCAGCTGCCTCCTTCATGCCCCTCACTGGGTATCTATGCCACGACTCAGAATCAAAGTGTGAACCTCTGCTGCATAGGGCAACGCTCATTCACTGTGTCACGCAATCTGGGCTCTTTGACTGAGCTTTTTTTTGGCTTTTTCTCTTTTTTATGCCAACACCTTAGTTTATCTCAACATATTTCGTTTAATTCCACCTCATTTCTTATCTACTACCTTGGCCAATATTGCTAGGAAATCCTGAACAGCCTCTTTGTTTCTTCTTTGAAACAAAGCTCCAGCTAAGCAGGAATGACTGAAAACTCACGTTGTCCCAACACATTCCCTCAATACTGTTAGACCTACATCCTAAAATGGGTTTTCATGGAATGACTCTAATAGCAAATTTCTTTTGAATCCTTGTTTCCAGAATGATGCAGGTGGATCTTAAGGCTATTATTTAAACACCCAAAACAACATTGGCCTTCTGACTATTGGTCTTGGTTTGTGATTCTTTATTGCAGGCAGCATTCTGTAAGGGAGCTTAAAACCAACACAAAAACATTTTAAAGTGTAGGTTCCTAGGATCTATGCAGGCCAATAAAATCAGAATCTCTGAGAGTTTTAAGTAGCCTATTCATGTGACTTTCATGTACAAACATATTTGATAAACACTAGACCATGTAATATAGAAGCCTATTTTCTTATATGGACATAAACCCTTACCTCTCTAGTTAGAATTAACTATGTTTATTAAAAACCAGACTATTGTTATTATATATTGAATTATATTATTATTTTACTGTTCTTAGTCTGACTCATCTCATGCTATTCCATCTAGACCTTTTTCTAGAATCACACTTTGTCCTTATTTATGGAACACAGCATATAAATTAACATCTACTAGACTTTGCACATACTTTTCCCTTAGCCTGGACTCATCTTCTGACCCTTAGCTGCCTCATGAATTATTGCTTATTCCTCAAGGCCCAGGTCAAACATCAACTTCATTAACTCATTTCTAAATCGTCTGGGCTATCTTAGCATGCCATTCCTATTTTTCCCAGAGCACTCTCCATGTCACAGGGTAACATGTGTATAAGTGTAGAAATTATCTGAGTGTATGGCCCTTTTATCTCTGGGCCTTTAATGCACAGCAAAGCACATATCATATACATTTTTGTGAATATTTTAGAATGAATGATATAACAATGAATGCTACAATGAGAATAACTGAATTTAAAAAGAAGACATTTTAAAGTGATTGTACTTTTATTAAGTGACAGCATAATAAAATCCATACTACTATGGATTTTAAACATATTATTTCATTGAATTCTAAAAACAACGCAAATAAAAACTTACCACTGGTATCCTCATTTTACAAACAAGTAATCTCAAAGCGGTTAATCTCAGATAGTTTAATTTTCAAGGTTTTGACTCAGGAAGGGCCCCCCTTTTTTACCAGATGGTATCTCACTTATCCTCCAGTCTCCTTCTGAGAAGTACCTTCATGACAAATCTTGATTATGTGCCCTACTCTGTATTCCCATAGAACCTCTGTGTTTCTTGAAACATATCAGATTGCATGTAGTTAATTCTTTACTAATCTGCCTTTCCTATTAGAAAGAGCTTAATGAATGAATAAGATTGCATCTCAATAGTCCTCAGTATATAGCTCAATAGGTGCTAGGTGAGTGAATACACAAATGAACAAGCAAATATAATCTATATATATATATAAGCTTAAGCAACTGAATGACCAGTCAACCAGTCACTAAAATGTGCACTGACCACCAGGGGACAGAAGCTTAATGCACAGGATTGGGCTCCCTCCTTTCTGGATTGGGCCAATGGGCACTGGGTCCAAATTGGCTACCTGACATCCCCCAAGGGGTCCCAGATTACGAAATGGTACAGGCCAGGCCGAGAGATCCCACCAGTGCATGAATCTGTGCACCAGGCCTCTAGTAGGGAATAATGAGTAAATTTTCCTAAACACCTATTACTTTTATTGTTGCTAAAAAAAGCAGTGTCCTAATGTTTTACTCAGTTTAGAAGAGGTATTCATTGCTTAACTAAATTTGGTAACTACAAGGCTAAGCAAAGTACTGTGTCTTTAAATTAAAAAAATATATATTTTTCTTTATTATGGAAGGACATCTCAAAGAAGATTTTGTTGTGCAGTGCGGTAGGCACTGGCATCATATGGCTATTTTAATTAATTTATATAAAACAAAATAAAAAATCAGTTATTCAGTTTTAGTAGCCACATTTCGTGTTTAATACCACATATGGCTATTGGCTACTGTATTGATCAGAATTCATATAGGATATTTACTTCATTACATAAAGTTCTATTGGAGAATGCTAATTGTATTGACCCAAAGATACTACTATTCTTGAGAACAATATTTGGAAAGTCCTATTCCTGAGATCATGTGATTATGGGAATTTTGAACCATAAAGTATAAAGTAATTCTGCCATATTTTTTATTGCTTGATTCATGTTGATTACCTTTAGTTTATCAATGAAGCAGGTTTAAAAACAAAATTTAGTCTTCATTTATTGAGTGTCTATTATATACAAAAAGTTTTTTACACTTGGGACTTGGTAAAAATAATTATGAGATAAAAAGTAGTCATGAAAAGCAAAAAATATGCAAGAGCCTTTATGAGCTGGTTTTTAAACCATTATATACTGCTTTGATCTCTACTTTTGGCAATTTCTAATTATAAAGAATCCCTCTAAAAGGCAATTTGCCATACCCCATTTTACTCCAATCACTTGGATAGTCTTAGAGAGTTGATGGGGGAAATAGTAATTTAGGAAATGGAAATGAGATTTTTCAGTTCATTTCTCAGACAACGAAAAAATAAACTTAGAGTAACATTAAAAATACAAACTTTTATAAATTTAAGTAAATAGGAATGCCTGGAAGGATTTAAGTAGATCAAGATAAATATTTCTCTTGGCAACACAGATATAAATGATGCAAGCTTCATTTATGAGTGAGTCAGAATTCAAGTTAACTTTTGAATTGACAAAGAAAATTTAGAAAGAGGATTATAAACTACTTAAGAGTGGCAATAAATTGTTTATTTTCTGACTCTTCTAAGCTCTCTCATTGTTTTGTTATCACATTTCTTATGATTTGAAATGCATTTTGTGATGTGATTTCTCAACTGAGTGTCTCTTGGGACAATGAAATAAAATACTTACCATTGTCATGCTTCTTATTCATTGCTCTCCATTATGTTAATGTTCACATTCCAAAGACAATTATTTCCATTTATTCCTCTCCTTACTCCATTAGCCTTCCCCATGCTGTCTCATTAGTCACATTCCAGAAATGATTATTTTGCCCTTTCTAAATCTATGTTTTAATGTGTCTTTTTGTTGCTATTTTGCTTTGTTTTGTTTCCTGGACTCAGTGCCATTGACTTCTACTTATTTTATCAAATATTATAGGACAAAAGGTGTCACAATACAATTTTCAAAAATGAAAGAAACATTAACCTCATACAAAAAGGCAACAAACACATGCCAAAGGTATATAGAGAACAGAAGGACTACAAAGTTGGCTCTAAAAGAATGCCAGAGATTGATATGTATAATTAGTGAAACTGACCAAAAGGGCCTTAACATTTCCCTTACCTTGACAAAACTTTAGACAGGTCTCTTCCTGATTACAACCTTCCCGTTCCTCAAAACTTTCTTAGAGGAGCTACTTTTGAAAACTTGCTATTGTAGCCCAGTTGCTGTGGCACAGTGGTTGAGCCTTGACCTATGAACCTGAGAGGTCACAGATCAATTCCGGTTCAGGGCACATGCCTGAGTTTCAGGCACGATTCCCAATATGGGGTGTGTAGGCGGTAGCCAATCAACGATGCTCTCTCATCATTGATGATTCTCTCTCTCTCCTTTTCACTTCCTCTCTAAAATCAATAGAAATGTTTTTTTAAACACTTGATATTTTCCTAACACCATTTATTGAAGAGACTGTCCTGACTCCATTGTATGTTCATGCCTCCTTGGTCAAATATTAATTGAGCAAAATGGCTTGCATCAATATCTGGGTTCTCTATTCTATTCCATTGGTCTATATGTCTGTTCTTGTGCCAGTACCAGGCTCTTTTGAGAACAGTGGCTTTATAATACAGCTTGAAACCTGGTATTGAGATCCCACCTACTTTATTCTTCTTTCTCAGGATTGCTGTGGCTATTCGGGGTCTTTTTTTTTTCAGATGAATCTTTGGAGAGAGAGTTTTTGGAGGTCTGCGAAATATCATTGGTAATTTAATGGGGGAATGTTTTTAATCTATAGATTACTTTGGATAGTATGGACATTTTAATGATGTTGATTCTCCCAATCCATGAGCATGGTATGCTCTTCCATCTGTTTACATCTTCCACTATCTCTTTTTTCAGTATGCTGCAGATTTCCAGGAATAGGTTTTTTATCTCTTTAGCTAAGTTTATTCCTGGGTATCTTCATTATTTTGGTGCTTTAGTAAATGGGATTGCTTTTTTAGTCTCTCTTTCTGTAAGTTTATTATTGGTGTATAGAAATGACATATATTTCTTGGCGTTAATTTTATATCCTGCTACATTGCTGAATTCATTTATTAAGTCTAATAGTTTTTTGATGGAGTCTTTTGGGTACTTGATGTACAATATCATGTCATCTGCAAATAAGGACAGATTTACTTCTTCTTTTCTAATTTGGATGCCTTTTATTTCTTCTTATCTAAATACAATGGCTAATACTTCCAGTACTATGCCAAACAGGAGTGGTGAGAGTGGGCATCCCTGTCTTATTCCTGTACTTAGGGGAAATGGTTTTAATTTTTGCCCATTGAGTATGATGTTAGATCTGGGTTTATCATATATGGCTTTTATGATGTTCAGGTATAAACCTTCTATTCCCACCTTGCTGAGAATTTTTAATCAAGAAAGGGTGTTGAATTTTGTCAAATGCTTTTCTGCATCAATTTATATGACTATGTGATTTTTATCTCTCAATTTGTTTATGTGATGCATCACGTTTATTGTACCATCCTTGCATTCCTGGGATAAATCCTACTTTGTCATGATGTATGATCTTTCTGATGTACTGCTGGATCCAATTTGCTAGAATTTTGTTGAGGATTTTGGCATCTGTGTTCATGAGGGATATTGGCCTGTAATTCTCTTTCATTGTGTTCTCTTTATCTAGTTTTGGTATTAGGGTGATGCTGGCTTCATAGAATGACTTGGAAGTGTTCCTTCTTCTTGACATTTTTGGAACAGTCTGAGGTGGATAGTTTTTAATTCTTCCTTGAATGTTTGGTAAAGCTCCCCTGTGAAAACATCTGGCCCCGGGCTTTTGTTTCCAGATACATGCAAAAAAAATGAAACTAGACCACTAACTTACACCATACACAAAAGTAAACTCAAAATGAATACAGGACTTAAACATAAGACGGGAAACCATAAAAATATTAGAGGAATCCACAGGCACCAAAATCTCAGACATATGCCAAAAGAACTTCTTCGCTGATAGTACTCCTAGGGCAATGGAAACTAAAGAGAAAATAAACAAATGGAACTATATCAAAATAAAAAGCTTATGCACAGCAAAAGGAACCATCAACAAAACAAGAAAGCCCACTGTATGGGAGAACATATTTGCAAATGTTATCACTGATAAAGGTTTAATCTCCAACATCTATAGGAAACTTATACAACTTACTAAAAGAAAGTTAAATGATCCAATTAAAAAATGGGCAAAGGACCTAAATAGAATATTTTCAAAAGAGGACAGAAGAAAGGCTAAGAGGCACATGAAAAAATGCTCAAAGTCACAATTATCTGAGAGATGCAAATCAGAATGACATTGTGATACCATCTCACACCTGTCAGAATGGCTATCATCAATATATGAACAAATGACAAGTGCTGGAGAGGATGCAGAGGAAAAGGAACCCTCATGCACTGCTGGTGGAAATGCAGACTGATACAGCCACTGTGGAGAACAGTATGGAGTTTCCTCAAAAAACTAAAAATGGAACTCCTATTTGATCTAGTCATCCCACTCATAGGAATATATCCTAAGAAACTAGAAACACCAATCAGAAAGGATTTATGCACCCCTATGTTCACAGCTGCACAATTTATAATAGCTACAATTTGGAAACAATCTATGTGCCCGTCAACAGATTACTGGATCAGAAAACCATGGTACATCTATACAATGGAATACTATGCTGCCATAAAAAGAAGGAATTCTTACCATTTGCAGAAACCTAGATGGAACTGGAGAGAATTATGCTAAGTGAAATAAGCCAGTGAATGAAAGAAAAATTACCACATGATCTCACTCATTTATGGATAATAAAGAAAATTATTAACTGATGAACAAAATAGTCAATACAGAGGCAGTAAAGCATCAAACAGACTATCAAATTACAGTGGGGAGTTTATGGAGAGGTGGGGTAGATAAGAGATCAACTGAAGGACTTGCATGCATGCATATAAGCAGAACCAATGGACGCAAGACACTGTGGGGGGGTGAGGGCATGCATAGGAGTGAGGTGGTAGGGCAATGGGAAAATATGTATACATGTAATACATTAATTAAAAAATGGAAAAAAAAGATTAATAAATAAATAAATAAACCCTTGCTATTATAAATTCTTGCTCTGCCTCTTTGAGATGTAAATCATCAACCCAGCAATATCTTTCTCCAACACTTGGGAGATAGATAAGCCCTCTGAAATGTAATCCCATAGAAGTATAGGACCCTACCTCCCTGTTTCTCAGGCAGAGTCTGAATCCACCTTTCCATAAGTGCCATTCAGGAAACACAAATGACCTAACTCATTGACCAACTGTACCCTGTTGCTTTTCTGATTTTTAATATATTTTTATTTTAAATTACAGTTAACATATAATATTATGTTAGTTTCAGATGTACAACCTAGTGATTGGATATATATATAACTTATAAAGTGATCACATTGATGAGTACAGTACCCTTCTGACACCATACATAATTATTAAATCCTTTCATAGCTTAGTTGGTAGCATCAAAGGTTATACTCCCTTTTCTTTCAACTAAATTGAGTTCAATCTTCTCGCCTCTATTGAATTAGTCTTCAAAAAGTCTTCATACAAGGGTCTTATATAATGTCTCTTTTTTAAAAAAATGTCTCTTTATTGTTGAGAATATTACAGATATCCCTCTCTTCACCACTATTGCCCCCACCACCTAGTTCCCACCATACCTCATGCCTTTTCCACACTACTGTCTGTGCCCATAGGTAAGATTTTTGGGTAATCTCTTCCCACCCACCTCTCCTTTTTCTCTGAGATTCATCAGTCTGTTCTATGCTTCCATGCCTCTGGTTCTATTATATTTACCAGTTTATTTTGTTCATTAGATTTCTTGTTCACTTATTTTGATTTTTCAGATTCATTATCTGTTGCTATTTGATTGTTCATATTTTTTTTATCTCTTCTTCTTTACAATTGAAGGTCAGGTAAAGAGCTTCACAAACAAGAAAAATCTAAAAGAGTTCATTACCATCAAACCAGCATTCCATGAAAAGGTGTAATATCTTTAACAAAAGAAAAAGTGCTGGAATCAGATTGCTAAGTTAGATACAAAACTGGCAAATGTCCTATAGGGCGGTAAAACTGCAGCATTTGGGGATTTTCTTTCCGTCTGAAGAGAATTAATTTTCATCCCAGACAAAAATAATTTGCAACTTATCAGTCTGCTGCAAGTTAACATCTCACTTGGCAGTTAATTTACTTCATCGTGAGTTTTGAAGTAAATTAACTCTCTTAAGGTTTCAGAAACATCTTGCAAGTACTGGCCAAGCAGTTTCAGTGAATTTTATTTTGTAAGTTATTTTTCCAAAAGCGTGGAAGGCCATGACTTTATGTCCTCTGGAAGTTGTCTACTACCATGTATTTTAAAATTCAGTTACTTGTCTGTTTTCATCAATTTCTAGATTTCATCAATTCTAAGATGCACATTTCGCTCACATTTTATCATCTCTGAAAACTGGGATGTCTTTTACAATTGCTTTGGTAAGACAGTATTTTGTCATAATTTATTGGTACAGATATCAATTGTGTCTCATAATATTTGGCATCTTACATTCAATGTAATGAGATAAATGTTTGCAGAGAATTTATGAAGGTTGCTATCAAGGGAAATATGTACAAATGATGACAAAGCTTTCCACTTATCAAAATAAACTTCTGCAATTGTGTGTCCAGTTACTTTGAGTCTACATGATGATTCAAATTTTATACTTGAATACTTTCTTTTTACACTACCTATAGATCTAGCTTAGTTCCAAATCATACTTTAAGGTTTCTGTATTTTTTTCTCTGCTGCTATAGCTTTTCATACCTTCTGTTTATTTCCTTCATCTTATTCCATCAAATATATTTAAATTAAATATATGTATCATGATTTCATAGACTTTAGAAGCAGTGGAAAATAAAAATTAAGAACTGGATTATAAGCTATGAAATGTGTAGAAATTAAGGAGATATTAGATTACAGAGTAGAAATGGACACTGGGACCAGAAGTACTGGTTCAGCATCAATCTTGCATGAAAACTATATGGATGCTATGGCCTCTGGGTCTGCATCCCCTCAACCAAGTCATTATCCTCACAAAGATAGTAAAACTGAATCATGATATCTGGCAATTATAGTTTCATGAATTGCTGCCAAAATTATAACCAACCCTTCCTATGAAACACACATTTTTATTCTATTAGCATCTCCACAATGCTTTGTGATTCATTCATTCATTCACTCACTCATTCATATTACAGCACCCACACATAATCCATTTCTCAAAATCTTTCACTGTGCTCTATGGTATAATCTATATATATAAAAGGCTAAGTGACTGTCCAACCATCTGACCAGTAGCTATGATACACAATGACCACCGGCCGGGGGGAAGACAGTTAATGCAGGAGCAACTGAGCTGCAGTGACTTGGCAGTGGTGGTTCTTAGGGGATGCAAACCAGAACCACAGAGGATGGAGCCCGATTCCAGGGTGCATCATCTGACAACCGCCCTCTTGCAATCCCAGACTCCTCGGGGAATGTCTGAGAGCTGATTTTGGCCCCATCCCTGCAGGCCAGGTGGAAGGACCCCAGCTGCTAGAAAAACCCAGCTCACTCCACAGATACCCTTCGAGCTGCGGTGCTGCCCCAGGTGCAGCTGGCCAGGGAAGGACCACGAGAGGGGAGGTTGGCTCCCGGGCATGCCTGGCCAGTCTCGCCCAGTCCCACCTTGCTGGCCACCTTCTAATTAATTTTATTTCCATGTGCATGAATCTGTACACTGGGACACTAGTATTTCCATAATCACTAACTACCCTAAGTCCTCAGCATCCCCTTTTCTTCATGGCAACAAGACAGTATAACCTGGCTCTCCTCTATGACCATCCCTTCCATTGTGGCCATCTAAAGTGGTGCCTATTTATTCCCTCATATTCTACACTTCAGAGACGAATCTGGCATTGGTGTTCTTGCTCCCTATTGTGGCTCCTAAATGATTCATCCACTCTCCAATTCCAAATCCTCTTCTTGTGAAATGTATGCCAGTTGGTTCTATAACATTTTGCCTTTTGTGCTCTCATTGTTTAGCCTCATTCAAGGAAACCTTTGGCACTTAAAGATCTCTTCCTCACACCAAGCTCTGCCATCAGCCTTGTTGTCTTTGAGATATATGAAAATGACCTATCATAACTTCATACATGTTCATCAGGATAGGCTAGATTACAAATGACCCGCGCATCTTACTGGCTTTAATAACAAAGTTTTCTCACTCAGGTGACATGCCTTCCATGATTCGGTTGAGGGTTATGCTATGCCTCCTCACTCTGAGACTCAGGTTTGATCAGATAAATCTGCACAAACTTAGACCTGATTATAATATCACATAAACCATGTATCTTTCCTCTCTGACAGCTGGTGTAACTGAGGTTTTACATGTATTTTATATGATTTCTGATTGTGTTTCCTGACCTTTGAATTATAAGGCCTATGAGGAAAAAGGTGATTGTCTATGCTTGCTAGACTTAAGATTCTTTGATGATTAACCCAGTTCTAGCCACATAATAGGTATCAATAAATATATGTTGAATTAGATAATGGATAGAAGCATGAATAATAAACTGATGGATGAATGGATTGTAATGACCTTGACTGGAGAGAGAGAGAGAGAGAGAGAGAGAGAGAGAGAGAGAGAGAGAGAGA